>VNKC01000389.1:0-80942 GCA_008042775.1 Drosophila pectinifera
GCAAAATAGCCATAACTTGGCCAAAACAGCCTTAATTTCAAATCGGAAAGCTTTTCCATGTCAGTTTTTATTTGGTTAATTAATCTGCATATTTAGTTTGAAAATTAAGAACAATAAATTTTTTGCCAATTTTTGACAATTTTAATGATGTAACCCCTTATCAATTTTTGAAAAATTGGCGAAAATTTTATTCCCAGTTTTCTTCGGTATTTTATTGTTAAATAATTGTAATTTTAACGGCGAATCGGAAAATATATGGCATTTGGCTGTCATTCCATTTTTGGCCAAATTATGCTCTCCAGAAGACCTCAAGTATGCGGATATTTGGGTCCTTAAATTGGCATTTTTATATCATAATTTTTGAAAAAATCAAACTTAAGAATAACCTTTACTTGGCCAAAACAGCCTTGAAAACAGCGATTCGGAATATATATGGCATTTGGCTGTCGTTCGTTCATTTGATTTTTTTGACCAAATTATGCTCTTAAGAAGCACTCAAATAAAAAAAGTTTTGAGCCGGCAATTTAATACATTAGATATATTTGGGTCCATATATCGGCATTTTTCTACAGTATAATAATTTCTGAAGTAGCCGCTCTACTCTTCGGCCAACCGGAAATAGCAGTTACCGGAAACCCTATTCAGTGGTTTTGTAATATTTTGTAGCATACTTTCAGGCCGCACAATAATGCTGCGTATGCAATAAATGAAAATAAATATCAAAAACCTGCCGGCTGCTGCCTTGTATCCTCTGTTCGCCTAGTATCCGAAACAGAGTAAACGGCATTTAGCTGTCATTCCATTTTTGCCCAAATTATGCTCTTTAGAAAACATCAAATGCGGACTTGTGGGTCCTTAAATCGGCATTTTTATATCCTAATTTTTGGTCAAATCATTTTTAAGGCAATATTTTACTTCTAAATAATTACGATTTTAGCGGCGATCTTATTGAGATCTTCTATTAGGGTGCTACCGCCACTCAGCCACTCAGCCAGCCGGCCAATCGGCCAGCCAGCCAGCGATCTCCGATGCTAGACGGAATCACTAATGGATGTCGCTGATGGAGTGCAATCTATAACTTCCAGGCAAGTTGGCTGCCGGCCGAAGCTTCGATCGCTCGGAATAAATGAGCTCCCAGCCAAGTTGCAGTTCCAGTTCGATCGCTGACCGGTGATCGGTGATCGGCGTACGGCTATCGGGCGTTGCAGCCTGTCATTATGGCCCATGGACTGAATGGCGACCTTGATCGCAACACACACACAGCACTTGATTAATATTTTGTTGAAATGCTTTGTCTCCTGTCCGACTCCGACTTCGAGTCCGCGGAGAGGCAAATTGATAATGTTCATTAAAATCAATAAATTCATAATTAAGTATTTTGCGGCGACAACTCCCTGGCCCGCTCCCGTTCCCGTCCTCCAAGCCCATCGATCTTCTCGGCCAGAATCCAGACCGATCCGATCCGATCCGATCCGACCCGGCCACCAATTACAGACTAATCAAACAAGCCTGACAACAATTGCCATTGAATGGAGGAGCTGCGGGCGCCTAATTGCCAGCAGCTATGTGTCCTTGCGATTGACAAATTCCATAGGGTCCGAGGTCCCAGGATAGCAGAGTTTCCAGCGTAGCGAACTAGCAAAGCAGCCTAGCAGACTGGCATACTGGCAAAATAGCAAAAGATGCGGCCGACAAAAGCAATGAAATGCTTTTGTTCTCAACCGCAGCTGGGTGGGACCGACAAGTGTTTAATCGTCGCTAATTATACCAACTAGTCGGAGTCGCGGATGGAGTTGCGAGCGAATAATTTGCTGGCCATGGCACTGAGCAAAAAAGTAAATATTACAAACTTAGTAGAATGAATTGAGAGAAATAAATGAATAGTGAACACTTTATTATGGGTAAAGGAGAGTTGCCAGAACTATTCTTCATATAAAGCAAAGTTAGGCAATAATTTTCTAATAATTCAACAATTCATGCTCTAGATATTTATTTACAATATAAAAAAGATTAAAGCACCTCACAGGTCACTATGATGTTATGGTTTTGCGCCAAGACTCCATTTCGGCTGGTCTTTCCCGCAGTGTGGAGGCTGCGCGTGTCAATGTCAGAGGAGTGGACCCGACTTGGCCTGGCTGGAATGTCAAGCGTCAATTTAATTATGCGAACAATACAAATTGCAGTGGCCGGAAAATGATTATGTCGCCGGTTGGCCGGTCGGTGCCGTGTCTGGATGGCAGGCGGCCAACAAATTGCCGCAGCGAACCTCCGCTAATGGTCTCTCAACAGGCTGATAAGAACCGCGCCGTTCCGTAATCACAAATAAAAAATTAAATAATAAGGAGAGCAGTCCGACGTAGAAATAAATCAAGAGTTGGCGGCGAGACAAATTAACACATAAATTCTAGCAGAGATCGCAGCAATGGCTATCCAATTAATAATATGCGGGTAACTGGCACGATGACAACGCCAGATACACGTAATGCATGGCGCATTACATACTCGGTACGAGGACGAGGACGAGGACGAGCACGAGGATGAGGATGTAGATGCTGATCGAGATCTGGGGACTGGAACTTCGACTTGGACCGGGACTGCGACTGCGACTGAGACTCGTCGGCTCAGCGATCATTGATCATCGTCAGCAGTCGGGGAAGTGGTTTAGCCTGTGCGCAGGCTTTGGCGGCAAAGTTTCGCAGCTTCGCTCTCGTAATCACGATCAACCTGCTGCCAAGATCAGTTATATTCCCCGCCCCAAGAAGCCCACAGAATGTGATTCGGAAATTTCATTTTAATTAAATTGTTGAATGCCCAAGTTGCCGCCATTTAGTTGGGCTAAGTTCGGCCGTGATCCGAGTCCGAGTCCGAAATCCGGTTAGGGCCGCGATAATATCAATGCAACGGTTTATTACGAAGCATTTCGCTCTTCAAATTACATTTTAATGAGCTGTGAAAAAATATTTGTACCACTCAGCGCGGCGATCAAGTGCAGATTGGTCAAGTACAGGGAATGTCCTGGGTATAATAGATCTCCTCTTAACTTGGCTCCAAGCTAGGTCTCTAAAATTATTATATAAAACTATTAAATGACCCGTAAGAGTATATTTATAAACTAAAGCCAGAGATATTACCAGAAAATGGGAGAAGTGGGTATCTCTTGGTGGCAATACTTAATATTGTTTTTATTTATTTTCAACCACTTCCCATGCGGATTGGCTTGAGAGATTTGCGACTGCGGTTGAGTGAAAGCAAATTGCTCGGTGCCCGGGGTTAAACAGTATGTTTATGATGGGTTAATGGGTAGAGGAAAAATCCTCAGGTGGATCCCACACAAAAGGCTGTGCTTGGATCCCGAAGCCAGTGAAGATGTTATGCAAATGAAACGATCAAAGGATATCCCAGATCCCAGATCCCAGATCCCTGATCCCAGATCCCTGATCCGTGAACAAACAAAAGCAAAGGCGAGCCCATCAAAGTCCGATTGCTTTATGTGGCCGATACAAACAATGCCACGGCCACAATATCCCAGGAGCAACACTCGAATGTGGCACTTGGCATGATTGACTTATCAAAGGGAGCCAGGAGGAGTAGTTGTTGAAATGAAGTGTTGACAAGTGGCAAGCCAAAGGAATGTGTGCCGTGCTCGAATCAATGAGCCGCGTGATGACAGGTGAGCCAGCTTCGCCTCCCGCTCCCGCTGCACCTCCCGCTCCATCTGCAGGTTGCATGAATGAGTGAGTGAGCTTGCATGGTCCTCCGCAGCTACGTGTTGCATGCAACTCAGCCCCATATGGAGTTGCCATCTCGGAGCTGCGACTCTGAATTATGCGCACGCATTGTGCGCACGTCATGACAGCGAACTGCAAACCAGAAGCGGCCAAAAGCCAAGCCAAAAGGCTACCATGCTGCACATTCAGATTCAGGCCCAGACACTGTCTCTGGCTCTGGCACTGGCTCAGTCTCAGATTCAGATTCGCTTCCAGCAGCGGCACTTCACAGTTTCGGTGGAAATTTACAACAAGTGCAGCAGGCAGAAATGCTAAGGAGACACGAGCACGGACATGGACATCGACATGGCGATGGCGATGGCGATGGAGATGGCTGGAGAGTTGGGAAAATGGCACAGGAAGAAACACAGTAGCATAAACAGCCAGAAGTTAACTTCAAGTCAGTCAGGAGGTGTCTCTGCTGAACACCTTCATGTCTAATAGAATATATCTATATAATTCCCTTGCATCGGGAAGTATCATTATTGCTATTGCGGAATTCCTCGTTATATTTTCTCTGCGTGTAAATCGGGAGTTGGAGACGCTGTTGTCGCTTTGGTGATTTATGATGTGCTTCACCCAGACTCAGAGATCCGGAGGGAAACGGCAGCCGCGACGGAGCATCATCCACTTCGACATCGAGTGAAATGGCATTGATCGACTAAAAGCGCTGTTGTGACAAGCGGCCAAGGAAAGCGCCTCCGAGGCGTCCTTTCCCCGCCTTTCCCCATCTCTCCCTCCTGGTTCTCTTGGCCCTTTTTATATGCACTGCCGCTCTTTTCTTAATTAAAATGTAAAGCGCAGCCATGTAAAGCTGAACTGCATTGCAATTACATAACTCAATCAATTTGTAAGTCTGAAGCGGCTCAGGCGGCCCTTAGCTATGCCAACAAAACAGTGCGGCCTGTGCGTGTAAGAACCTTAATTTTATTAAAAATAAACAAGGCAAGCACTTGTACACAAATTACTCTCCATAAGGTGGCCTTAAAACTACCAGCTTCTATAAAGGGAAGAAGTTGATGCAATAAAAATACATTAAATGGGCAATAAATAACTTTTAAAAAATATATAAAAATAAATAATCACATACATATACTCTATCTAGTCTAGTTTTAAATATCCTTTCCATTGGATAAGGACTTAAGCTACTGCAGAATCCATGGTGCGGGTCCTCCGACAGCGAGCCGCACTGTACGCGACCGGCAATTTTTCGGCAATCACTTAATCTGAGCCGTAGCTAAAAACAAAAAACAAAAAACAAAAACAAGCTAAGCTGATCGCTTTTAAATGATTTTGGCTGCCGCTGCGACGGCGGCGATAAACGAATTTATTGCAACAACGCACACAGTAATTGGATCGAACGGATCGGATCTGTCCGGAGATCGGAGGAACAGGAGATGGGAGGATCAGAGTATCAGGAGATCGCCAGATCATCAGATGCTCCCGATCGGATCCTTAAATTTTATTATTGCTGCTGCTTCGTTGGTGTGCTGCTGCTGCTGCTGTCGCTGGTCGATCCCATTGTTTCACTACACGACAACAGAGCCATAACAATAAGCGAATCGATTGAAATTAAGTTGCTCCAATGACCACCACCGGAGACGCGAGGATCCCGCACCAGCACCAGCTCCAGTGCCAGCTCCAGTGCCAGCTCCAGTGCCAGCGCCAGACTTTCGGCGTGTAATATATCACGTTCTTTATTAGCGACAAAAGCGACGGAGGAGCTGAAAGACAAAAGCACCCGCTGCTGCTCTTAATCGATTAAATTTCTTAAATCAGCCTCGCATTCGGTGTTTCGTAAATTAGTGTCCAGTCAGAGATATTGTCAAATGATCCAGATATGTATATTCGAAAAGGGCTGGACATGGACATGGACATGTTCGGGGAACGCTGGCTGTCTGGCTGGCGATCGTAAAAAATGGCAACAACATAATCACAATCGATCGACTATCGGCGACTATTAAGAGGAAAACTCGGTCTACACAGGAACCAAAATAGAGCGCACAAAATACAATTTAAATATTTATTTGGGCATTGCCAAATAGTTATTACATATTTAATAAAATAGTCTTGTACTCGTATTACTTTGGTTAATGCCAGCTTGTAGAATAAAGTACTAAAATTAAGCTACAAAGGTACATTCTTTTTTGTGCTTTCACTTGCGTTTCTTTCTGTGTACAATAGACGCCCCTCTGTGCCGACAGGCCCCCCTTTAATTCCCTTACGACAAGTGCCAGATCCCATCAAGATGATCAATAATGAATGAGTTCCCCACTCGCTCGGCCATATCATCAAGGGGGCAAATATTTAATGAAACCCATAAACTGACACTCGCCTCTTTGGGTGCCCGGACCCCGGTCCCCCGGTCCCCCGGTTCACCGACTCCCCGGGCGATCGGGCGATCGGGCGATCGACGGCGACGACAAGCGGTGCATATAAAATTCATCAAAACGTTATTAAAACGTTGCAAAGGCAAGAAGTTGTAAATTTTAAATACAAATACGGGCAGGAGGATGGGTGTATTCGCTCGGGGATCGATAATCTCATCGAACCTCAGGACCGCTGGACCGCTGGACCGCTGGACCGATGGACCGCCGACCCTGGCATACTTTTGCTAACGCTAATTTAAACGAACCTTTTCGCCGGAATAAGCCCGCCGCATAATTTGCATATCAGCTTAATGTAAACGCAGGATCTGCACTTTGTAAGGCCCGGCGTTATCGCGTCGGCGATCATGTCATGACGACAAAACTGCATAAATGCCGGCCTTTCGCAGACTGTGGACGGGGACTGGGGCTGGGGCTGGGGCTGGGGCTGGGACTGGGACTGGGACTGGGACTGGGACTGGTCCTTCGGAGCAGCGATCGGAAGGGACGCTCGACGACGGAATTAAATGGAGTGGGCCGGCCAGTTTGTCCCTGGATGCCACAGGCTGACACTTTAATTTTCAATTACAACAAATTGCCTATAATGTCTATGCTTATCGCCCCGAAGTGTGGTGTGTGCTCTGAAAAATGCTGCCTAATTGCGATCGAGATCGTCTAATGACAGCTCCAATGGGAGTCGAGAGGCAGGAACGGTAGGACGGTAGGATCTCCCTTATCGAGGTCCGCGCAATCTGGAATCAATTCATCAAAATCAAAACTTACAATTGATTTTTGAGGCTCTTCCTCTATGGCTCTCTGTCGCTCGCTCGCGCTCTCCGAGTGCCGCTGCTCCTGCGAGTGCCAGGATCCATAAATAAATGTAGATCACTCTGCTGCGTGTGCAGCATATCCGGTCCAACGCTGCAGCCCCATCAAAATGTGCAAAAAAGAGCAGGGGAGCAGAGGGGCAGAGGGGCAGAGGAGGAGGTCCAGGAACGAAACCTAACCTAAGCTGGAGAAAACCCAGGCACCAGGCAGACGATCGCCGATCGACGATCGAGCGTGCCCTATAATAATGAAATGGCACACGGAACATTGTCTCAATACACTGGAAACAGCGAACAACGAACAACGAAGTTGTTCATCTCTCTGGAGAGTATTTACTAGATCGCTTGCATTGTAAATTAATTTATTGAGCACAGAACGAGCCGTCTAAATGTCTTCACCTTTAGTTAGTTAATTAACTATATTGAACAAAATAGTAGTTGCAATTTCCCGCAGTGCAGTCTCCGGTTTCCAGTCAGCAGTTCTCTCCTCCGATTGTGTGTCTCTGCCGGTGATCGATGTGGCAATAATTTTTAAATAAATGATCGTGCCCTGTAAATGATCGCCTCGTTCCTGAGCCGGAGAACCAGACACAGAGTCGAAGTCAGAGGCGGAGACGGAGACGGAGACGGGGTCCTGGTGTTTTGCTACCTAGTCGGAGGGGAATGGGAATGGGAATGGGATGGAAAGAGGGGAGGATCTCTGTTTTGTAGGTGTTGTCATTAGGTTGCCGGTTAAGTAATTTGCCATGTACAGGCACAGAAACCATTAAGCCCCGCCATCGTTCCCTTAGGGAGCCACAAACAAATAAGTAATAAAGGAAAAGTTTCCAACGTTTTTCACACCTTCGCGGAGCGGTGGATGCCCGCGGCGCTACCGATCTGTAGATGAAATTCGATCCCAGACCAGAGACCAGAGACCAGTGACCAGTGACCAACTCCAGTTGGCGTTGGAGCAGCCACTCAACACCAACGCCTCCGCAGGAGAGTGGAGTGGCGCGCAGCAAGTGGTTTCCGCGTGCCCCGAGTGGGGCATGCGTGACCCGACGACTTAATCCAATTTGGGCATATAAATTATGGCCTCGAATACACAAATAACAAATCGCTTTATTAACCAACGCAAACATTTATCGCAAAAAGTATAAATATTTGTTATTGCATTAGGCAATCCGTTTGCAGTTCGCCTCCGTCTCCGACTCCGACTCCGACTCCTCGAGACCGCCTGCCCCTTGTCTTCAGGAACGAGGCGAGGCTCCACTTCGCGGTATGGTGATGATGACAATCTGGTCAGCAGCAAACGCTGGAAAACGAGTCCCCATCCTAAGTCTCCCTCGGCGCCCAATGGTGAATCCGAGTGGATCCTTGGCGAGCTAAAATTAATTTGAATCCTTCACTAAGCAACGAGATTTCTCTTACTGAAATGAATATTTATAAAGTTTTTGCCGGGATAAGTTAGTTCACAAAGAATTGCACAAAACTAATTTGTTATGCTTAAAATTCTATAAAAGAAACGAAGCATTTTAAGCCAATTAAAAGGCTGGATTCTGGGCAAGGAAAACAGCAAAGACCTTTGATTTAATTTCGCAAATTCCCCACTGACCTCAAACCCAAAACAGAGATGCAGCTCCTTAATTATATATGCAAGAACCGCAATGGCAGATATATCACCAGACTGCGAAACGATCTGCACACGCAACTGGCGAGCTACAACTTGCTCTAGAGCGGATCCGAGTCCGGAGTCCGGAGTCCCCAGGAGAGGAGTGGGATCAGTGCGTATCCCTAATCAGAAACAATTCCGAGGCAGGACCAAGGGTGCGGGCCACGTTACCATAAACATTGCGAAGGTGTTGAAAGTTCTTGCCAGCTCCGTTTGGAGGCCGCAGGCGTGAGTTCTCCAGACGCTGCTGAGTAATTCTTTTGCATATATTTTATGCAATTTTATTAGTGAAAATTGCAAGAAATGCTGTCCAGTCCAGGCTCGGCGCGATCTCTCTTCTCTGCAACGCATCCCTGTGGGTGATTCCAAGTGATTGATGGCCCCAGAGGGACCCAGGGACCCAGGGTCGCAGGGATCCAGGGATCCACGTATCCAGACATACCAGTACCCAGGGATCACAGGGATCACAGGGATCGAGTGATCCTGGCAGGGGGCATCACATTAAAAGCCATCGCCATGTCAACTTCGTTTTGGGCATTGCGTCAACGAGCGTAACGTTTTAATTTCCCGGCAATCAAACGGACCAGACACCCATCGATGTGTTCTCGAACTCGATACTGCACTGCGAGAATAAATATACTTGAGAGTTTAGTTAGAGAGAAAACTCAAATGAGAAATTTCTGTAATTAAATTGTATATCTACTATTTAGCATCAGCAATAAAAACAATAATAACAGGAGTGCCGTATCCTTTTTTTTTCGTCTCATCTATCAGCATTTTGATAATGATGAAATCTTAATTGCCCCGGGTATTTAGTCGGACGCCTTCGCTCAGTGCACCGGGCACGGCCAGACAGTGGCTCAAGTTTTTGCTGGAGCTTTCGGGACACCGGAGTAAATCACCTGAGACTTTGACATCTTGTGACAAAAGTTCGTTCGCTTACGGTTCGAGCCCTTCGCAGCCCCTTTTTTATGGGTCTGCGCTTTAAAATTTATAATGTGTGGTCGTTGAATAATTTGAAGGCACCTAAATTGGTGCATGTCTAGATTTTAATGGCTTAATTGGGCTGCTGAATATAGAGTTACAGGTGGCGGCGGTCGTAAAAGCACTGCAGATCGGACCGGATCCTAGCGCAAGTCCTGGCTTCAAATGCTAGAAAGGAGAGGAGCGGAGCCTTCCCAGGAGCCTTCGCCGGAGCTAAAGTCCAAGGACAGGTCGCTGAGCCGAGCAGTCGCAGGGCCGCTGAGTGATGATCCATTAACTTGGCGCCGGCAAATGCAGCTTGCTTGCGAGAGTCCTTCCCGAGAGGCCAGGGTAATTTCCGTTTTAGTAGGCGTGAAATTCATAGAAATTAACCAGGGCTGGGCCCGCTTCTCTCTTCTCTTTTTTTTCTGTTTTTATTTTGCCACGTCTGAGGTGCAAATTGGTTCGCACCTTTTTCGCCGTCCGTCTGCGTTTCCTTTTTGCAATATTTGGAAATCGATCTGGGGACCTGGTCGTGGCCGTAGTTAGGCGGGTGATTAATGAGTTTTTAAGAGGCTCAGACGAGAACTTTAATTGGAACATGCTGCTGCGTAAATCAGCTTAAAATTGCCACTAATAGGTTGCCCGAGTGTTCAGAGAGTCCGCCATTGAGGAGTCCCACTCCTGCGCCTTTATTTTCTTGACTTTTATTTTATTTCCTCTTCTCACCTGTATCTGTATCACTGGGCCTGTGTATCTGTCCCGTGTGGCTGTTCACACCTCTGGAGACGGACTTTGGCAGGGATTAGCTCTAATTAGAGGCTCGTTGGGTGAGGACCCCGCACTAATGCCTACGCTGATTGATGATTTGTTGGCAAATCTATTGGCTAGACGGTAGTTGATGCACTCCCTGCAATGCCAAGGCCTTCATCCTTCGTCCTTTGTAGTCCGCCATTCCCCCCGGCACTTTATCCCTTTCGCTCAATGATCGCATGCCATTCGCTTCATTAAAAATCAATAAACGGCTGCCGCTCTACAGAGCGCTCAAAAAATAACAAATGAATGAAACGAAAAGTCAGCAAAAAATGTTGCTAAAAAAGAGGATACTGTGCGTTCGGAGGATATACCCTCTCCGTCCTTTTTGTGATTCATCAATAGCACTATTTGAATGAAAATTTCAAAATATGTTATATACGTTTTATAAACTCTAAGTTTTCTATGTTTATCTTGACAAGTGGAATATAATTTAAAACCCGAAACTCCCATTTTTAGATCCCTCCATCCCACGATAAGTTTCATGTTAAACCCACCAGGCCCCCCTCAAAAAGAGTATTTAAAAGACAGACAAACGAGTTCGAAACCGCCGTCGTCAAGTTCAATAAAAGGCGCAAAAACTTTAGCGAGCCAAAGATTGTCTGGGATCGGAATGGTTTTGGGATCGGGAATGGGAATGGAAATGGAAATGGAAATGGATGTGAATGTGGATCTGGATCAGCGCGACTAGCAGCGACATTGTTACAAAATTTTATGCGTTTTAAAATTAAACGTTATATGCACTAATCCCGAACTAAACTGCGTTTTACGGTCCCATCCGTGGAAGCGGAGCATGAAAAATTGATTAAAATTTAATGAGGCCCAGCCGTGTAAGCCATAAATATGCCTGGCCAAATGGCTTCATTTGCATGGCATCTTCAGGAATCCGGAGTCCTGTGTCTGTTGGGTTCTAGAGGAGATCATAGAGAGCTTGGAAACACTTTTCATTTCGAAATAGCGCATGCCGCTCGCCCCTCGTCCCTCTCCAACTGCCCTCCATTGTCGGTGACCCCGAGAGGAGAATACACAGAAGAGCAGATGTTTCCATGTTGACCGCATCTAATGGTGCGTGCTACTGCGTTTGCTCGGCGATTGCCAGTGCTGTCGGTTCGTCCTTTTTCGGAGAGAGATTTCTGTTATTTTTTTAAACGAAGATTATATTTTAAATTATTCTACAAGCTAACTGTTTCGATGATGAATTGATATTCAAATTAGGTAATAATTTATTACCTTTCACAACAAGCTATAGGAGTGCCTTTATTTTTTCTCGTGCGAAAGATTAGTTTATTTACAACATAAGGTGGCTTATCCTAATCCCACTTTTTCAATTTTAATTTAATTAAGACATTAGGTATTTGTTGTTATAACAATTTTTCTTTTGAATTTCCAGCTTTGATCTGGTTTTAACAGACAAATAACAGATTGTGGCCATCACTGGCGATCACCATCATCCAGCGGCTGCGAGACCGCAGAAAGACGAGACTGAAACGTGGCAGGGGCAAATGTATTGGGATCTATACGGACACAAAACACACTCCACTGCGGGTAATGATAGTTATCAGCTGGGTCTGTCCCGAGCCCCGAGCCCCGGTCTCTGGGTCTTCAAGCCTCTTAACTTGGCCTGCCTTGACTTGGCTCTTCGCAGGCCCGCGACTCTACTCGCAAAGCAGGAGCCAGGGACAAACCCCTAAGCACAAAGCCAAATGAAAGAAGACCTAAAGACCGAACTCGGAATGCTCTAGAAATTAGAAGAATTAGAAGTCTAGGACTTGCTAAGTCTATCGGCTTATTTTTGAATGATTTTCGCACGCTTTAGAGTGAACATTTTGGGTACATGCCGTAACTTCCAGTGTCATAACGACCTCAGGGCTTTGTCACATTTTTTGTGGGCCTTATGATAAATAATATTATATTAAAATACAATTATTATAAGTGCCAAATCATGTGATTGAATAATAATTCATATTTTCATATTTTATGAGTATAAGGATCGACAGCCTCCATATCACGTATACGTAGTTTGGAGATTAATTATTTTTTTTATTATTATTATTATTATTATTTCTTTTAAAATTAGCTCTTTTCCCCACAATTAAATAATACAAATATTTGTAATGTCTATAAAAACCATTTCCCTCTAAACAGTTAGCCACACTAACTAGCTTGTTGGCCGAGAGCCATGTCCAAGTCGAACTACCCTGGAAAGATTCCGAAAGGTATCAAACAAAAAAAGAGAAATAAAATCAAAATCCCCCTCGATCATCCCGGGTCTTTCGGCTTTTGTTTTTCGTTTGATTTGGCATGACGAGCTGAACTTTTGGTCCGTGCAAAGTTCAATGCGCCGTTCGGAATATGTATCTTAGCTTAGGATCTGTGTATCCACGTCGTCCCTTGTCTTTCGCCCTGTGACTTCGACTTGGCTCCCCTATCTTCTGGGTTTCCTGGAGACGTGGAGATGGATGCATCTCGGGGGACCGGGGAGAGGGACCGAAGAAACAACCCCTAGCATTTCCACTTTATTTTTGTGTGTGCGCGCGCGCTCGTTTATTTTTCAGCTGCAGCCGGAGTCGGAGTCGGGGCCGGGGCCGGGAAAAAGGTGGAATCGGGGCATTAAGGCCGTAAGGTAGTGTGCAATGGCTCTGTCTAAGCCCGTGCCGTGCCCCGAAGTGCCCCGTCTCCTGGTTTCTCCCTTCACGATCCCAGTTCGGTCGCTTAAATACACCTGCCACGCGACGCGTCAGTCGCCGATCGCCGGGAACTTTGAGGAGAGCGAGTCCTGCTCCTGCTCCTGCTCCTGCTGCTGCATTTAATTAAAATATTAACTACGAGAGTGAGCGAGCCAAAATGGGGAGAGAGCACCAACTACGCTTCGCTGGTTGGAATGCACTCGGCGGAAAGAATAGCATTACTTTTCTATAGATAAAGCACACTGTTCGAGTTTCCCGTAGGAAACTCCTCCTTAAAAACGCAATATATAAATACAAAAGATTAATTCGAAATTATAAAGCATACTTTGGGACAAATTTGGCAAGATAGAGAATAGAGTCTGTATTTTTTTTCGAGTGTGATCAAGGAGCGCGGCACGTGGAGAGCCTTTATAAGCCACCTCTCGCTCTCGCCTCAGCAGGTCCTGGCAACGGGAACTCGTTTCAATTAACATTCAACGTTCAACATTCATTTTTGCATTTCAAGTTTCCTGGGTATGGTATGTACCAGACACACTATATATATCCTGGGCACATATATCCTGTGTGCGCCCCATCTCGCTTGCACGCAATTAACGCACGCGTATCCAGTTCTCGCGGCCCGGAACTATGCCTCATATCAACGTAATTACGCATTTAAATCTTCCAAGCGTTGCGGAAAAAACACAAAAAACGAAAAAGGATATAAACAAATAAAGCGCAGGGCAGGGCAGGGCAGGACGCAGAGCAACAGCCAAAAGTTGTTTTCTGGTTGTCGGGACAACCCAGCAAAGTTACAGGTTTTCGGGTATCGCTTCCTGCCTATATAGGATAAAATATTATGCGTTTCAGATCACCTTTAAAGTCGGAACAATCAAAAACTTCCCTGTGAAATATTCCCAAAAAGGTGAAATAGCCAAATACACAATCTTGAGGTCGAAGTCCCAATCAAAACATAGATAGAGACCAAAATATGAGCAGATCTTCAAAGCCGAAGACCTAGGATCGACGAATGATCTTCTGGGCTGTCGGTAATCATCATTCCCATGTGATCTCCAGGCTTGGCCGGAGATTACACATGCTCACGTTTCCGGGGATCAGGTAGAACCTCCTGATAACGATAAGATCGCTGCCGGCACGCGGTAAGATTTGCATGTGGGTCCTTTTGGCTTTTGACCGTCATTTTTGACTTTTGCCCGATCGTGTGGTGTTATCTTCCCGATCGGCAGGAGTAGCATCAGTATCAGTAGCCAGTCTCTCAAAGAATCTCCATCAATCATTGCGCAAATGCACTCCACTTCAGCCAGGGGTCCTGGCCATACAATAGATCATCCAGCCGACAATGGAGACGGGACTTCAACCCTATTCTGGGCATTTCACCAGCATTCCTGCAGGATTTTCGTAGCATTTATCATCAAACGGCAACAATGGCATGCGGGGAAATGCGAAAATTTGAATAGAAAGCGGAATAGAACGGATGGCCGGCGACACTCGGGACAATGAACGTGTTAATGATGCCAAAATAAAGGAATCCAATCCACGTCCCGATCCCCGATCACCCTGCATTACAATGCAAAAAAGAAAGGAGAAAGAGTGGGGACTCCGGCATGCAGCATGCAAAAAAGGTAATGGAAATTGTCAAAGGATAAAGTACACAGGGAAGCGCCGTTTCCCTGGTCATGGTTGAAAAGGTTTTGTGGGTTTGGTTTCGGTTTTCGGTTTTCGGCTTTCGCTTTGGTTTTGGTTTCGGTTTTGATTTTGATTTTAGAATTTGGAATTTCGGGCAAATTTTTGGCACGATGATGATTTTGGCAAAAGGAAAATGCTGGCTGGCTGGCAAGACAAAGGGAACGAGTTGGTTGATGCGACGGCGGCGGCTGCGGCGGCGGAGAAAAACAATAAAAATCCAAGTTACACCTGGCCGCTGTACGCTCCCTCTTTCGCACTAATGATGCCCTCTCTTTTTCGTCTTTCGTCGATTGATGATTGTGACAAAATAAGAGCAAAAGAGAGGCAGCTAGGCCATATAGCTTGACGTTTCTTTTTGTTTTGCGAAAAGAGCAAGCGGAAGTTGCAGTTCTCCGTCGGCAACCGCAGTACAGTGCTGCCAACTGCCATAAATCCCTTGAGACTCGGAAAACTTGGCAGAGCATTTCATGGAAATTAAAGCTGTATGAGGTCAAGTTTATATACATATATAAGAGCCCAGGCTTCCCTGTTTATTTTAAAGCAATAATCCTGAATAAAATATGCATCAAGTAGAGCAGAGTCTTCACTGTATTATTTGTCACATCTCCAGCTCGTCGCGAAGTCGCGTGTTTTGGGTGAAAAAGCCGTGATCCTTTTGATCATTTAATTAGAGGAATATGTGAAATTGTTCGAACACCTTCCGAGGCCTGACTCTGCATGGCTAATAAGGAGGATCTCTGGATGGCTGGTTGTGGTGTCTCTGGCGGTTCTGGAGCCGTGGAACTCCTCTCTGGACTGGACTGGACTGGACTGGACTGGAGATCCCAAACCCTTGGCGGCGCTAATGAATAGGGGCGTGCGTGAGCTGCACATGAAATTCGCGATCGCAACTTTTGCTAAGTTAATTAACACGGAAATCAAATTTCTGGCATGCCGCAGCTCGGCGCAGGGCTTCTTCTCAATCAGAGAGTGCAGTGCCAGCGCAGTCGTAGTCCGAGTCCGAGTCCAAGTCCCCTCCGGCCTTGAGTGAGTGTTATTTCGAGTTGAGTTTTATCTGTGAGTTGAGTGGCTTTGTCGGGAGTGGGAAACTGTTCCCACTGAGAGCGCGCAGGTGGCTTTCCACTCGGAGAGACTCTCTTCGGGGCTACCTGTGGCTCAACGCGGCTCAGCACGGCTCACTACCTGCTCAGGTATGTCGAGCGCCTGCTCTCTTTCTCCGCTTCTCGCTCTCTCTCGCCGCCTCTCTGGCTTTTCTCTGCCTGTCTGCGCTTTGAAGGGTACATAACGTGAGGGTTTAGGACGAAGGGACTCATTCTTGTGTAAGGTGTCAAACGATCAAGTTCAAGCCTTCTCTCCTGCCTTTATTTTTTTCTGTTGAGCAGTACAACAACTCTGAGCCATCGAGTGTGTGAAACAATAATAGAAAACATAGTAACAAGCATCATGTCGTCGAGCGTGCTTCTGCCAAACGATCTCTTCCCCACGACCATCAACGCGACCACGAAGATCTTCCGCTACCAGCACATAATGCCGGCTCCCAATCCCTCGAACCCTGGGCACCAGAGTCCGAGCAACTCCACAGCGATGCCCATCAAGACGCGCAAGTATACGCCGCGTGGAATGGCCGGGGTCTTGGCCAGGACGAGTTCTGGTTCCGGCTCTGGCTCTGGCTCCGGCTCCATTTCCGCCGAGGGATCATCATCCTGCTCGCCGGGCTCGTCGCCGGCGCCGTACAACGTGGACCAGTCGCAGAGTGTCCAGCGGCGCAATGCCCGAGAGCGGAATCGTGTCAAGCAGGTGAACAACAGCTTCGCCCGGCTCAGGCAGCACATCCCACAGTCCATTATCGCCGATCTGACCAAGGGCGGCGGCCGGGGGCCGCACAAGAAGATCTCCAAGGTGGACACACTGCGCATTGCCGTGGAGTACATACGACGCCTGCAGGACCTCGTGGACGACCTCAATGGAGGTCCCAGCAACACCAGTGCCAGCGCCAACGCCATGTCCCAGCTGCAGCTCTGCCTGGACGAGTCCAGCAGCCACAGCTCCAGCAGCAGCACCTGCAGCTCCTCCAACCTGTACTACCAGAACGGAGGCGCCACGACAACAACGACGACGGCGACGGCGAATCCCCTCCAGCAACAGCAGCAGCTGCAGCGCCAGCAGTTCCCGCACCAGCCCCTGACGCCGATATCCTTGAACAGTAACCTGGCAGCGGTCACACTGTCCGCCGTGACCAGCGCCACCACGGGAGCCACCTCGCCCACGTCCTCCTTCAACTCCAGCATGTCCTTCGATTCCGGCACTTACGAGGCGGCTCCCCAGCAGCTGTCCGCTCACCTGGACCACCTCGATCTGGACGGAGAGGCCCATGGCCACGCCCACCCCCATTCGCAGCTGCAGCTCAAGTTCGAGCCGTACGAACACTTTCAATTGGACGAGGAGGACTGCACGCCCGACGACGAGGAGATCCTCGACTACATCTCGCTGTGGCAGGAGCAATAGCCCGTAGATCGCAGATGCAGATCGCAGATCGCAGATCGCAGATTCCCACCCACCACACATCCTGTTCTCTTCTAGTCAACGTTGAGCTGAACCGAGTGCCTCAAACTGTAAATAACAACTCAGCCTAAATCATAATCGTAAATAATAAGACAAACTTTTTTTTTCCTATGCTAAGTTCATTTTTTTGCCTAAGCTAAGACCTCGAGACCAGTATCAAATATATAAATATATATTTATGAAATAAATGAATACAATACTATTTTTGGGAGAGTTTAAATGTTAATAGTTGTTCGCCAATCAAGAAATTAAGCGAAGAGCGCAGAAATACAGAGAATCAGAGCCAGTTCCCTCGTTTTGTGGGGCACAGCGCCGGAGGAGCGCCCGCTTAATAAGCAAGCTCTGCGACGGGCACATGCGGGTAGCACTTGCACATTAATTGCATTTTACAGCGATCCTGATCACGATCGTAATGATGGCCAGAAAGTAATAATATAAAAGCACCGGTGAAATATGGAAAGATGGGCCAAAGGCAGGCCAATCAGGCCGACAGGATGTGCGGGCTGTGGCCGTTTCTGACTCTGTTTATATGACTGCTAATGCAGATTGCTGCGCATAATTTTTATGCTCCGCACTGGCAGGCCTCGTAAAGCCTTAATACTAATCCCAAATAACCAGCTTCAGACAACCCTTTCTCCAGACTTGAGCCCCCTGCCTAACAGGTAGTCTGCCTAGGTAGAATCACCCATATATATCATTACTTTATTTCCATTACCGACACGTGCTCACAGACCTGAGAAATCCACGCCAAGAAGTTGGGGGAGTAGCTACAGAACCTTATCGCAAATTGGCGGAGCGCAAACACTTCTGGACGATATGCTAATTCAATTGAATTCTCATTCCAAATCCAGATCGTAACGGAAGTAGGCGTGGCCAGGGAACACGTCATTCTAATGCTGACGAAAAGAGCGGAAACTCTGCGCGGGACACTTCGGTCAAGGCCGGGGACTTCCCGGAATATAATTACTTATATAAACTTATCTACAAGCGGAGAGATTTGCGCAAGACGAAAGATAAAGTGCATTTGAATTTTCAGTAAAATCGCTGGAACACGGGGGAATTTGCTAAAATCAAATAAAAATAGAATAAATACTCGCTGGAATTTATGTGAGAGTATTTGTTATGTATATTAACAATTAAGAAATAAAGGCATTTCGGATGACCTCTATCACTTTGTCTCGTTATTGATTATAATCCGATCACACCACGCTCATCATGTGTTATAATTTCCATTCTACAGAAAAGGCCTTACTCCTGACCTTACTCCTGATTTGACTTCTGACCCCCACTCTGGCTTTGTTTCGAGTGTTTTGCCTTACAAAATGATGGCTTTATAAAGTGGTTCGTTCCCCGCTCTTTCAACTTTCCACTTCTGGTAAAAGCCTCTTCTCTTCTCGTACAGGATTTGGAGGGGAGAAGAGCAAGTCCTTCGCTCCCATGCACCAAGACATCAGATCGTTGGAATAAAGAAATAAACCCTTGGCCGGGGACAATAAATCACTTTGCATTTGAAAAAACAACAAGAAAGACGCCTAGATCAGACTATATTTTGACACATTAAAGGGCACTGCGAACAAAGGACCTCGCATTGTCCTTGGGAAATCTGGATGCTCCAAGGAAGTGAAAAGGGATCGGGCATTCAGGGATCTCCTCCTGCTCCTCCGCCGCCATTATTCCAACGTCAACGCTGACACTTGACAACTCAATGCAATTGTCTCTGATTCTGGGCATGGAAATGGGTTCCTGGATTCTCCATAGGCAAGGCTTATCGCCCAGCGCCGGAAGAACTTTCACCTTTGGACAAAACAGAAAGACACCAGGACAACTCTCTCCCGCGGGGAATCGGACAAATGGCCATTTGATTCGGGAGTTCGTCCGCTCCCACCACCGACCCCGACCCCGACCCCGACCCCGACCCCGACCCATATTGTCAATAATTTTCAGCTGCTTTCGGGCGTGAGTTAAAATGTTCTTTAATAGATTTCTTGGCGCGCCAGCACTTCAGCACTCCAGCAACAATGTGGCCACGAAAAATAAAAGTATAAGAACCCAAGCCGCGCCTGCATCAATCAGGGCCAGAATTTGACCAAATTATAGGCTCGCCCAAGGATCCCCAGATTGATGGCTGAAGCCAGCCAGTTGCCAGTCGCAGCTTAGCTCATAATTCAGCTCTTTAAGAAGTTGTTACTTGAAACATTTATTTTTACACCTAAGGCGCGAGGCAAACAACAAGAATAAAAAGAGTAACATTGAGAAGGACCAACAAAACAAGGAAAGCCAAACTAAATAATACAGCAGGCATTCGAGAAAGGCGAAGCCGAAGCTTCGAGTACCCTAATATGACGAAATTAATTACCCATGGAAATTTTCAGATCGTACACTAAAAATGTAATAAAATGCATGCAATATATCATTCTTTAAAGAAATATTTAAAGTTAAATGTTACTCAGTTGCAGGAGACGAACCGGCAAATGAGCAAACGAGACTTTAAGCCCCACTGTCTTTAGGTGTTCCAATCCCCTTGGGATCATCATAACTACCCCAAGTGAGGATATTAGACAGATCTGGGCATTCGAAGCAGGATCGGCTCAGCGTTACCGATTTATTTGAATTTCAATAAGGCACGATGGCGCGATGGTAAAGCCTTTTGGGGGTTCATTATCCTGTTATGTGCCTCGGCTCTCGTCGGCATCCGCCTTTCATCTCGGGCACACGGCGCACGCAACGCATTTGAACTGGGGCGTTATTAATTAGCGTTATGAATTATTGATGCCAGACCCTCGGGTGGGGTCCTCGCCCACACACCTTTGTGCTGGTCTCCGGCTTTCCCTCTGAAGAATAAGAACAAGCTAAACTAAACTATTCTGCAAAATGCAGAGCTCCACCGGCCTGATATCTTTATTTTTCGGGAGATTTCTGCGAGGATGTTCCCAGAGGATGCATAAATCGCAGCATCGTGCATCACGTACATATCCATGCCATCCGGGGGGCGCGGGGGATGGCAAAATATGTTCCAATTAGCGAAGTCAAATGTGACAAGCCGGCCAGCCAAGAGGAAAGGAGCAGGGCAGCTCCGCGACGCGGACTCCGCCAGGCAAAAGTTATTTGAGTTGTCATATTAAGTTGTGATAAATGTAGTTACATACCAAATGTGATAACTCTGTCGCGGACTCGGACTCGGACTCGGATTCGGACCAGGTCCAGATTCCGCTTCAGTTTCAGACTCTTGGCCTGGGGTCTTGGCTTAGGTAGGCGCCTGTCGCCTGTCCTTCCCATGATGATGATCCGCGACTCCGCGGCGTCGGGCCATCTCCCGATCATTCAAAACACTTTTATGGTCCGATGGAAATTCCTAGAGCCGGCGTTTGTGCTTTATGACCCCCGACCCGTGACCCTGACTCCAGACCTGCCGCGGATTCCACCTGCCGGGTGGAGGAAGAAAAGGTGGCCTACCTGACAAAAAAGAGGCCTAATAAGCGTACAATAGGCGGAATCGCGGAAAATTCGGCGCTCTATTATTGTTAACCCTTCGGGCACACCTTTTAAGCAGGCTTATTATTATTATGGAAAATCCTGGCCGAGAGATTACAGAAAGTAAGTACAATAATTTTTATGATAGGCCACTCTGGGGTTATCCTTCTTCCTGCGGTCCTTCCAGAATATATGTATATATTTTAGAAGAACATTTAAGCATTCCTTAATATGTGTGACATTATTTTCACACCCTGCTGGAATACCTTGAGCTCGAGACTGTTGCTTAAGAAAACCCTCCCTCTGAGCAGTTCCTCCCCTTCAGATGCAACTTGTTTACTCAGTTTTCCACGAGGACGGCGACCACCGGCGCTGTTCGCCTCCCAATTAAGTCCTTGAGTCTGCGCTTATCCCAGAAATGGCTATCCTTAATCCCATTAGAGCGTGCAGCAAAAACACACGCCCAAAACACTGGTTGCTACCGGGCGAGTTCCAGTTCACACTAGAAGATACTTACCCTACTTTCCCCATCCTAATTGCCACTGCCAAGCCACTTGAGTATAATTATGGTCAAGAAATCGAACTCAACCGTGACAACGCCGACGACGATGACAACCCAGTATCTTGGGCTATCACACGTGCCCGTCCTGCCTCCTGCTCACCCGAGTCCCCATCCCCGGGCAACACACAAATTTGCACACAGATCTCGCATTGACATTCCGCAACACGTAGCGCGAAGCGTCTGAGATGTTTTTTGATGGATTATATGGATTTTGCCCATAAACATCAAACAATTAGTTCGTTGCTCGATGCACAGCAACTCAAAAGGAGAGCAAGCAAAAGTAATATAATATAGAATTCCTTTACATAAAAGGTCATCACAAAATGTGGCTCTGAGCTCTGGTAGCTCTGGTAGCTCTGGTAGCTCAGGCAGGGCCTCACATGTTAGACTGACATCCCAGCTAAATAATATACACTTTGCCAGTTGGACTTTTCTTCCTGTGTAGAAGCGGCAAATAGTTTTGAAGTCTTCGGGCCTTTGGCTCCATCAATCTCTGCGGTGGCGTTGCTCGCAATTCTCGACTTTTGTCAAACACACATCTCTTCATCCGCAGGATGGCTCTGCTCCTTTTATTTGCATAAATAAAGGAAGGAAGCAACAGAAAATAACAAAAAGGAGACGCATCTGCGGCAGTGATGTAGTTGCCCCAAAGGGGCCAAAATGGGCGGACAGAGCTGAACTGATCGATCGATGGCCGCAGTTATAGCCGTGGCTGAGGCCTTAACTTTGGCTTAGCTTTTGGCTTGGCCTTTTGTTTTGTTTGCTGTGCGAGTGTGTGTATGTTGTTGTCTTTACTTCTTACTTTTTGGCGGGGCCGGGTCAGCTGGCCATAAATCATGATCTGTAATTACCCGTTGGCGCAGGATGCGGCATCTCCACATAAGCCACGCGTACAAAGGAGTCCCGCGCACCGACATCGGGCTCAGAGCCAAACCAATGCCAGAGCCAAAGCCACAGCCGAGTTCAAGAGTTTATCATTATCGGAGAGTTTAAAAGGAAGAAAGGAAGAAAGAAAGGATTGCGCCATGACCAAACACAATTATTCCACTTGATGTCGCTGCACATTGAGGCATATTTGTTTTGATAGCCGTGCAGAGGCAATCCTTTGATCCCTTCGATACTCTGATCCTTCACTCCTCTGCACACACCACAGCCGCAAATATTTGGATACATAGATACACATGTAGCCAGGAGAGGTGGCACTGCACTAACAAAGGAGCGCCAGTTCCCCGAAACCCAAACCGAAACCGAAACCCCTTTCCCTATCCTCTGTTTCTCTATTTTGCCATCAGTTCTTTTATTGACCGCAGCGTCTAAACCTCAATTGAATCATTTCACAAATGAAATGCAGGCTCTTGCGCCGAGAAACTCTCAGGATGGTGGCCTTTTTCAGGAATATACTCTACAGAAGAGTACTACTTACTTTCTTACTTGCTTAAAAACAAATGGGTAAGCTACAGTTCACGTTAAAGGCACACGGACATGGCTATTCCACTTGTCGACTTATGCTCAAAATAATGTAAGGATAAATCGATAACCGATCAAGGGTATATATACTTTGTGCGGTGGGAGATGCCTTCTTCAGCCTGTTATATGAATTCTCGGTTTAACTCTCTTGTTAAACAATTTAGGAGGCGAGTCGACGGCTCTTTTATTATATTTATTGTTCATATTATATGCCCCTTGTTAGATATTATATTTATTATAATTTGTATTTTTCAGAGCATTTTTCATTCGATTTTCGAGTACTCTGGCACTTCCTTTCCTGTTTCTGTGCAGTTGCTGTCGCTGGTCTTGCCCACTTCCCGTTCCACAAGACTGGCAGGTTTTGTCAATTATCAGGTGCGCGCGCAGCCTCAGTTTGAGCCGATCGCCGATCCAGTCCTGGCCGCTTTAAGCGTGCGAAGTTTTCATTCATAAAAGATGACGGGGAGTGGGGCTTTTGTGCTGTTGTGCTGTTGTGGAGGGGAGAGTGAAGTAAATGGAGGCAGACTCGAATGAGTTTCGAATGAGGCAAACGTCTCCCACTGGGCGCAACTGATTTGTCAGCTCAGCTGTAGTTAAATTAATTTCACATTGGCAGCGACTTCGGTGTCAATATTAGGACTGGCCGTGAAATCCATGGCCAGTCATTTAGTTCTGGTCGCAAGGTCAGAGGTCGGCAGGGACATCTGTGAGCTGGACCAGGTGCTATGGGTCAGGACAGCGGACTCGGATTCTCGGATTCGTTGCACAGTAGCCAACCCCGGACGAGGTGTGCTACTGCATCACCTTCTATTCGAGCTCCGAAGGCCGTGGCTAATTTTCCAAGGCAAGCACAAAGAAGTCCTTGGCATGTGCCCAAGGCTCAAATTTCCCAAGGAGAAAGGAACAGAAATGCACAAGAAAAGAAAAATAAAAGAGACTTTTATTGTTCGAACCTTGATTCGCATGGCTCTCCTTTTATTCCCGGCTAATGGCCATGATCAAAAGGTAATTGAAATCGCCTCAATTCGCTGGCCACCCAAAAACGTAATTGCACCATAATTTTGATCCCATTTTAATGACTTTATTTACCCAGGCCCAGTCCAGCGTGGTCCAGCGCGGTCCAGCTGCTCCTCCGGAAGATCCCTGGTCCACGGGTCCAAGCTGGCGGCAGTGCACCAATTGATATCCCCCATCCTCGCTCGCAAATTGCATTTTAATCAGCTCTATTGTGTATAATTAAAATGTGTTTAGCGCATTTCCTGTGGGGTCTGCTCAATCCTCGCCCCCCAGCCCTCGTTTTTTTCTGCTCAGTCTTAAACTAGCCGTTCGGCTGAAATGAAGTTATCAACACTTTGCCACAAATTTTCTGCCTTCTCTCATTATTTGGGAAAGGGCTAATTGGCCTGGGATCGCATGACAGCCACGCGTGTCCATCGAAAGGAGATTGGCGATGGCATTTAAATAGCCGGCGAGCACGCAAATAGCTCGAGCCCATGGCTCTGGGATCGGAACTGGGACTGGGACTGGGACTGCGAACTGGTATCTCCTGCCGGCTGCCCCAAGGAGGGCATCTTCGGGAGAAAGCATCGTCTTTAGCGGAAACCAATTAAGCCACTGGCTCACAGACGAATGATCTCGCTTGATCGTTTGGGGCCAAGCAAAGTAGGGCTCCTCTAAGTTTATGGGAACTCCTAATTAAAATAGCAGCCGAAGCTTCCCCTCTTGTTTAATATTTATTGTCGTATCTTGCGCGTATATGCTTTGGTAATTCCCATCAACACTTAAATATTTCAAATATGGCCCGGACTCAGATGATCAGAAAATCCGCCATCGCTGATCCTTCGCTATTATGTGAACGTCGATCATTAGGCCGCATAAATGGCAATTAAAGACGGCGACACGTTCCAGCACTTTGGGCTCCTCCCAAGTGAGACGGGTCTACAAAAACCATGGATATCAATAGCCTCTAGAGAGATTCCCTGCCAGCGATACGTGGATGGTGTAAATTTCCACAAACTGCGATGACCAAACACAAAAAGACACAACAACAAGGGCCAAAGGCCAAGGGCCCTCGAAATATGAAATTATTAAAACTACACAGAGTCCTGCGTCCTCGTTCCCGTCCATTTTCCCCCACCC
The DNA here is from genome assembly GCA_008042775.1 of Drosophila pectinifera. Taxonomy (NCBI): domain Eukaryota; kingdom Metazoa; phylum Arthropoda; class Insecta; order Diptera; family Drosophilidae; genus Drosophila; species Drosophila pectinifera. The sequence continues at coordinate 24,965 of VNKC01000389.1, forward strand.
CGCGATAGATGCGTCGAGATAAAGCAAATGGAGAAGAAATAATAATAAAAAGGTAACAAATACCAAGGGCTATTAACGACCGCAGGATCGGGGCAGGATCGGGGCAGGATCCAGGCAGGATCCAGGCAGGATCGTAGAGGAAATGTGCCTAGTCACAAAGAGAGGATAAATAAAATGTTATAGTGCATTCCCTGCGTTAAGTAAGTCATAAATTTCACTGAGACTTTATCCTTGGAAGTCGATCAATTTTTCATATTTAACGCCATTGTCCTTAAGCCTTTTGGGGCCGACATCGAATCGAATGTTGGAATGACCGACCATCACCCACCGGTGATGGAAAATCATGCGGGATCCTGGATCCCCTCCTATATAATTGTCCGATTTTTTCGGGGGAATCAATTCCCCATAAATCGTCGTGACTTAGAGATACTTATCGCTGGAGTGCTGCCAGTGCTTCCTCCGATTCGAGGCTGTGTGGTCTGATCTTCCGAACTTTATTTTAGGGGCAGTAGTAAGATGGTAAGTACGGGCTTCCAGTCGGCTTACCTATGAAGAGGAGTCTCGATGGGACAACAGCTGAGCTGGGGCTTAGCGAGGGAATCTTGGGCAGCTGTCTTCCTAAAATCTTATGGACTTAAACTAGAGCATTGAAAGGGACCCTTTACCTCGGTGCAACGAAGAAGTTCCTAAGAGCACAATAATTGGTTAACTTGAGCACGTTAGAGTGATAAATAAATAATATCATTGAGGGGGGTAATACGCCCCTTGGAAAGCTACGGCTAAGACCTATGATGGACATAATTATTCCTTTTACAGTTCTCTTTAAGGAATACTAAGTACCAGAAACCATTTAGATATATACACCAAATCGCAGGCATAGTTTTTCCGGTATAATAAATTTCCCCTGCGCCTTTCTCCCCTCCCCATAGAGAACTAGTAACTGCACTCTTCCTTTTCCTTTCCTTTTTAGCTCACCCTGGAGGCCAGTCAAGGGGTAATATGGCTCAACACCAATTTAAACACTTCATGCATCTTGTTAGCTGCAGCAAAGCGATTCATCGAGCCCCACATCCCCACATCCCCGGTCCCCACTCGAGTGCCAGTGGAGCTGTGAGTGTAATATGATATGCGCCGCGTCCGAGTCCGAGTCCGAATCTTGGCGATATGCACCTATATGCCCTCGGGGGCCGGCGAGAGGAAGTGATCCAGAGTTCCCCCAGAGACCGCTGCTAAACGTATTGATTTCAGTACAAAATCGAACTCCGACTTCGGTTAATGGCCGGCCCTGCCTGACCCGCTTTATCTTATAATTGGATTTAGATTAATTGCATCTTCAGCGGCGAGAATCGAGGAGAGAAACAAAAAACATAAAAACTGCACATGAAAAATTACAAAAATGCTAAGGAGACCGAAAACCAAAGCCAAACAAAACAATCATAATTCTGATTCGGTTTCGGTTTCTGTTTCCAAGGAAATCGATAAATGTAACAGGAGAGAGCGCCGGGCATTAGAGACGATCGGGATCAAGGATCCTGTATCTCGTGGCTTTCTGCGAATTGTCGGCGTGTGCTACTCGTCTTGGGTTGGGAATTTCTTTATTTTTCGTTGCTCATCTTTTTGTCCTCCCGCTGGGACCCTTGCCATCAATATCCGAACCGCAAACTCATTCGGCATTCGGATATTATATTTATGTTTGTTTTGGGTCTGGGCTTGGGGTGCCCGTGGTGTCGTGGTGCCCCTTGCATAATTTTTACCGATCGACGGGAGCCCTTTAATCATTAATTAGCGTTAGATCAATCTACTTGCCTTGCATCTCTCCGGGGAAGCTGCGGCATCTCTCCATCTGCGGCCCATCTTCATTTTTGTATTTGCTTACTTATTTCCTTTTTAGCTGGAGACAACATCGACGTTGACGGCAGTCATGTTACTTTTAATGATAATTGCAGCCTCACAACTCATTTTTCACCTTGATAAATGCGATTCGCACGAGCGAATCGCGTTGGCATCGATGTTGCCACTTTGGACCCGGCTTTTCCCTGTCTTCCAGCGATTTGCATGTGTGCTTCTTGCAAGGCCAAATCTGCGGACACAAACTGACAAACGATGGGCTCCAGGAAGAGTATAAGTCTTCCTATATATAGTATTATATAAATACCTGATCACAGATCACAGACTTGATCACAGATAAAAATATTCATAACTAAGCCAAAACTGTCTTAATTTCAGTTCGGAAAGCAGTTCTGTGCTAGTTTTTATGTATTTAATCGACTTGCATATCGACTTTAGAAATCAAGAAAAATAAAATTTTTGTAAATTTTTGAAAATTTTAATGATGTAACCCCTTATAAAATTTAAAAAAAAATGAAAAAAAAATTTTTTCTAATTTTTTTAAGTATTTTATTTCTAAATAAATAAGATTTTTATGGCGAATCGGAAGATATATGACATTTGGCCATCTGTTGATTTTTGGCCAAAATATGCTGATCAGCAGACCCCAGATATACGCATTTGTGGGTCATTAAATCTGTATATTTATTATTCCAGCGGATTTATCCTACAAATTTTCCATTTGAACAGAATCAGATACCAGGCGAACAGGAACCGGCAGATGGTGGCCGCTGCACTGACGTGGCTTTGTTATATTTGTAGCATACTATTACGTAGCACCGCAACGCTGCTTATGCGATAAGTGCAGCATACTTTCATGGGCCTCACGACTTCAATCAGCCGTCGATGATGGCCGCTGCCGGAAGATGATGGCCGCTGCACTGACGTGGCTTGGTTATATTTGTAGCATACTATTACGTAGCACCGCAACGCTGCTTATGCGATAAGTGCAGCATACTTTCAGGGGCCACACGACTTCAATCAGCCGTCGGCTGCTGCCTTATATTTTCTGTTCGCCTGGTATCTGAAACCCCATTTTTGAGGCTATCATTTGATTTTGGCCAAGCTTATTCTTTTCAGAAGACCCCAGGTATATGCATTTTTGGGTATTTAATTCGGTTTACTTAAATCCAAAATTGTTGGAAATGTCAGAGATAAAAATATTCATAACTCAGCCAAAACAGCCTTAATTTCCAATCGGGAAGCGGTTCTATTTTAGGTTTTATTTATTTATTTAATCTGTATATTTAGTTTGGAAATTTAAAACAATACAAATTGAGCCAATTTTTGACAATTTTAATGATGTAACCCCTTATAAAATTTTCAAAAATTGACAAAAAATTTTTTTCTATGTTTTTAAAATATTTTAATGTGAAATAATTAATAATTTAATAGCGAATCGAAAGATATGTGACATTTGGCTATCACTTGATTTTTGGCCAAGATATGCGGTTATGAAAACCTCAGATTTACACATTTGTGGACCTATAAATAGGTATTTTTATATCAAAATTTTAGGAAAAATCAGAGAGAAAAATATTCATAGCTCAGCCAAAACAGCCTTAATTTCCAATCGGAAAGCTGTTATATTTTAGGTTTTATTTAATTAATTAATCTGCATATCGAGTTACTTGATTTTTAGCCAAACTATGCTGTTAAAAAGATTTAATCAAAATTTTTGGATATGTCAGAGATAAAAATATTCATAACTCAGCCAAAACAGCCTTAATTTCCAATCGGGAAGCGGTTCTAACTTAGGTTTTATTTATTTATTTAATCTGCATACTGAGTTTGGAAATTTAAAGTAATAAAAATTTTGTCAATTTTTGACAATTTTAATGATGTAACCCCTTATAAAATTTTCAAAAATTGACAAAAAAATTTTGCCTATGTTTTTAAAATATTTTAATGTTAAATAATTAATAATTTGATAGCGAATCGAAAGATATGTGACATTTGGCTATCACTTGATTTTTGGCCAAGATATACAGTTATGAAAACCTCAGATTTACACATTTGTGGACCTATAAATAGGTATTTTTATATCAAAATTTTAGGAAAAATCAGAGAGAAAAATATTCATAGCTCAGCCAAAACAGCCTTAATTTCCAATCGGGAAGCGGTTCTAACTTAGGTTTTATTTATTTATTTAATCTGCATACTGAGGTTGGAAATTTAAAGTGATAAAATTGTTGTCAATTTTTGACAATTTTAATGATGTAACCCCTTATAAAATTTAAAAAAATTGACAACAAAATTTTTAAAATTTTTTTAAGTATTTTATTTCTAAATAAATAAGATTTTTATTGCGAATCGAAAGATATATGACATTTGGCCATCCTCAGCGATTTCATTGCAATCTTTTCCTGTGCGTTTTGGCCTATTTGCGATTGTGCCCAGGATATATAGTGTTTACGTTCGGGACTCCTTATTCGTGCTGGCTCTGTCTAATCCCTTTTGAGCAGCAGCCAAAACATTTTCTTAGCTGCAGCTCCAGGATCAGGAATATTGCGCAAATATTGCACCGTGTCAGCCTGTGTCAATAAGATATATCATTGTAGGATCGATCGTCCTTTTTGGCATTGTCTTGGACAAGCCACAAAAATGGAACAGAGCGAGTCCCGGCTTCTGGGAATCCATTTGGTCCTGTTAATTCTCTCACGTTTGCTCTGGGAAAGGTTTTCCACATTTCTGCTTATTTTTTGGAGCCGTGCTCGGTGCGTGAGGTTCGATTGAATGTTGCGATTTTGCTGCACTTCGTCGGGTTTTTTATGCAATATCGCCGGCTTAGAGTCCGTTCTGAGAACTGCGAAAGGATTAATTCTCAGGCCAGCAGAGAAACCCTTTTTTCGCACACAATCGAACAAGCAGCTTATTTCTGCCGATATCCCCGAAGAGGGATCTGTTCTGACGCTCCATGCCCATTAAATTACTATAGATGGGATTTCGTGGGGTTTCTTCATCAGAATCTGATTAATATCTAATATATTCTCATATAATTCCAGGGAAATAATATAGTTAACTTATTATTTAGTGTGATGGGTTTTTGTACACATTTTGTACACATAAGGGAGAGCCTGGAGCCTGTAACACAATCACTTGACTAAGGAGACTTGTTTATTTTCTTTTCTGCATAGTTTTTGCCTCATTTGAGGAACACTTTCACATCTGCTCGAGCATTGAATTTCGTTTCCGAGCGAGGAGGTCGCTTGAATTATTACAGCACTTCCGATCCACCGATCCACCGATCCACCGATCCACCTATCCACCTATCCATCGATCACCGATCCTGTCCCGTGTCCTGTGTCTGTGTCCCATGTCCCTTGTCCCTTGTCCCTTGTCCCTTGTCGCGTGTGTCTCGCCGACACTTGAGACCGGAGAGCAGAGTCCTTATCAAAGCGGCGGCTTGTTCCTCAAAGGGAAGCAGGAGCAGCAGCTCTCTGCCTTCAGAGGACACCGCCGACAAGTGTCCTGGCCGACTCCGATGTTTGTTTATTTAACTGTTCACAAATTAGACTCCCCGGGACGGGCACTATCTATCCACTTGACCATTTGTACTTCGGGACGCGCCTATTTAGATAAGAGCGCTCTTCGTCTGGGCTGCCTCCGAGCCTCCTGGAGATCTACATTCCGCCCAGCAGGCCGTCGCAGGCCGCCGCCGGCTGATCCCGTCCAAATCCCCACTTAATTGTTAATGCTGAGTGAGATGTTCTGTCTGGAGCCGGGAGCTGGTGCCTGTGCCTGGCCTGGAACATTTAGCCGGGCATCAGGAGAGCGCGAGTAGAGACCACTAATTAAGTCATTTTGCCAGCTCGTTACATGGACAGCGAAGAAACAGGAGCACACTTGGACAAAAATATCTGATAAATTCTTTATTTTATTTATTTACTTTAAGTAAATTTAATATAATCAAAGAACAGCAAAGGAAATAAGGCAAATATGTATATATGACCTATAAAAGATTCAGAATCAGCATAATAATTTCCTTTTCGTAAAATAGAGTCTCAGCTCATTTTATTATTAATTAAATGCTGAGTGAGGTGCGGCTTTATATTAATTAATATCGTAATTATAATTAATAACATTAATATGTTATCTCAAGTTGAAAGAAGGGTCTTTTTCATTTATTGTGTTTTTCTCTTAATAAATATTTACTTTAATCCTGAATTATATTTCTTGAGTTAGTCTTTCTGTTCCTCCAGGGATTCTATTCTAATTATATTCTATTACAAATAAATATTTTAACAGCAATAAGAACCATCTTTACTGGTTTTATATCTTTATTATATATCTATATATTATACTCGTATCTATGAATGTCTCCTCCTTTTTTTCGAGTGCCACGAATGCTCTAGGAGCTGCTTTAGGATCGCGGCTGCATAAATTCTGCATTCAAATGCAGCCTTCGAGTTCGCAAATCAGTTTTATAATGGGCCAAGAGCGCGGCTCGCTGATCGGTGATCGTGGACCATGGACCGTGGCCTTTGTGGTGGTTCGGTTGCATCGTTTGATGTGCACGGCGCTATCTGGGAACCTTTGGGTTGAGCGGAGCGGAGGTGGAGGTGGAGGAGCCAGGCGTGCGATAAACTGGCCAAGATTGTTGGCGGCTAATGAAGGCAGCGCGTAAAGTGCATGATTGGCATAGACCACACATTTAGCGGCTGGAAGAAGTGGAAAAGAGGGAAGCTGCTCCCGCCGCAGGCACCGCTTCCGACTGCCTCGATGCCCAAAACATCCTTCATTCCTGCGGCCCTTCGGTGGTTAGACGAGGAGAGTGAATGCCACGGATTCCGCTTCCATTTCGGCTGTCTTGTTAGGCTAATTGATTTGGCTGCCAGCCGAGGGAAGGACCACCTGTATTCCCTTAATTTCTCGGGTCTTTGCTTGTTTTTTGCAACTCAGAGAGCCGATGACAAGGCGGCTCAATTAATCAGGCAGCTAAAGGATGCGGTACACACAGGTGTATGGATGGATGGGAATCGCTCCTCGGATTCCCAAATCGTTTTACGTTTTTTCCCGGAATGTTTCCACCCGCCTCCGCCTCCACCTCCGCCTCTGCGTGGATATCAATGTCAACATATCAGTTTCGTTGGTTCGACGGAAAATGTCCTTGTTGCCATAGCGAAAGTGAAATCCTATCTAGGAGATCTCTATCTATTTTGGCTACTGATTGCACAATAAAACGCCCCACAAATCCAACTCTATCAACAGACCCAGTACGGGGACTTCTGCTCTTATAAATCAAATAGTAGCGTTGGAACCACCTACTGTTTGCATCTCCAATCCCATCGAGCGGCACACACCTGCGGCCCCTGGAATACAGAAGGAGTCTTTAAGGTTACAAGCATTACAGGTATTACATGAGCTACCTGAGCCGCTGTCGCTGCCGTTGCCACCGCTCGATATCTCGGCGCTTCCCAGCGATCTGCATCCACCTTCGGCTTCGGGTTAATTAGAATCCAGCTAGATGTCCTATGGGCCCTGGCCCATAAATTCATCGCTTTGTTGATGTTATTATTGTCATCGTCGCAGCGGGACGGGGTCCTTTGCGAGAGCCTCCATCCATCCCCCATCCTTCGAGCTCTCCAGCATCAGAGGTCTTAATGAAAATATTTTGTATACATAAATTACAAATTTCCTTTATACCGCCGGACTGCAACTGGGGCTGTTGAAGTGGAAACTTAAGTTGGCAGAGGAATCAGGTGTAGCTGGAAGGAATTCAGAAATTTATGGAATAATTAAGGGCTATTCTAGACTCTCCAAGTAGTTCAAATAGTAACTCAAAAATATGAAAGAAAACCAGACCGAGGCCCGGTCAATTTATATTTATTTCGTTTATACACGAGTTTGTTTCTTGGGGAAAACACATCCTAAAGGTCTAATTATCATTACTTTAATTAATAAAAATGTTGTTCGTAGCCTAGTCTCGATAATTAACCCGGGAAACCCTCCTGCTCCTTTGCTTCCCCTAATGAAGCGCACAAAGGATCCCTCTGATGGAGCCCTCGCCTGCATTGTCCTGACTCCTGAGTCCTGACTCCCGAGTCTCCCCATCACCTTACTCACTGTGGCCCGCGGCCGGGGCGAACGGTAAATGTTGCACCTGCCCCAGAGTGAGCGCGATGATCCTGGCCTGGTGTGGCACTGGTGCTGGTGGTGCACGGGCATCCTCTCGCGATCGGAGCAGCTGCTCCTTCTACAGGTGCGCGTGTGCCAAGAAAGGCAGAGGAGCAGGAAGGGAGCCAGACAGAGAGGGATGTTGATAGGACGACGGCCTAATGAAGTGGAAGCGAGACGGAGCCAGCGAGCGTGTGCCCGATGCTTATCGCTCCGTCTAATTTGCATAATCCCCGAGTGCTCCGATTCGGGAATGGCACAGTATCCATATATCAACTTCCGACACTTGATTAATAGGATTCCTCTCAAATATCAACGTTTAGCGTCTAAATGTTGCATTCCGTTGACGTATACTTCGAACTAAATTTCATTATTAATATATATATTTTTATTAATAGTTCATCCTCTATATATATATCTATATATATGTTGAATTGTTTCCTGATTCTACCCATTTATTTTGTACAATCTCGCCCACTCGATGTGTGACGTCAGCGCGATGCGCGTGTTTATTATGAAATTTCCTGCTGCCCGGCACCGAGCGGAAATCACAAAAATGAGTTCGCTTTCCGGTGAGATCTGAAGAAAGGGGAGATCGCCTGGCCTGCCAAATTGAAATGCAATAAAATTTACACTAGCCGCCACAATAACAACAGCAATTACGCTGTACTTGAACATCGCGCTGCCGCTTGCATAAGCAACAAAGGCCAAAACAACAACTTTCAGACCCGGCTCCCACTCCGACTCTTGTGCACCACACAAAATTGTCCGAGTTGCAGCGAGGGTAGTGCATGAAAGCACTATTAAATATATCGAAATATTTGATATCGCACTATAAATATAGTATATACTATTATATATAGTATAATAATATATAACTAATACAATAATAAAATATATTCCTTTCTTGACACTTTTACCACCTGACACAGTGCAGACACAGAGAGATGCCATCCAGAAGATACAGATACAGCGGGATCAGACGTTGAACGTGGAAAGAAACGACGCTTTCCGTTAACATCAATCTTGCAGATCAGACTGTAAGGAGGCTGTGGGACTCGGATTCCAGGGGGGATTCCCAGTGTGTGTGTGCGTGTGTGTGTGTGTGGATGATAAGCTGCTAGTCTAACTAAATGACCCGAGGACTATTGTGATATTTTATTGTATTAAATCGCATCCGACACACACACAAGCCCAGCCAGGGCAGGAGAGAGAAGACCAGCAGAAGCAGGCGGATATGGCAAAGTCGGGTTAACTGACGGCGGCGGGGGAGAGCTTATACACAGATATACATGATATACATGATATACATGTGTAGAGATGGCCAAAAGACGGCCAGAGAAACCAGACAGCGAAGGGGAGCGGAGCGGGATGGAGGCTTGAGGTTGAATGGTCGATGGACAGGAAGCGCCGACTTGCGCCAGTCTCTTAAGCGTGTTATTAGTGTTTCGGCATATTTATTTATTATCATTTTTGCTACGAGACTTCCAGCTTCCAGCTTCCAGCTCCCAGCTCCCAGCTCCCAGCTCCCAGCTCCCAGCTTCGGCTGTGTCCGTCCGAGTGCGGAGAGAGATGACAAACAAAAAAGGTAGGAACACACAAAAGTACAGGTTGGAAACGGGTATAGATGAGCTCTAAATACGATTAAGTGATACCTTTTAGTATTTATCATGAAATAAAATCGAGCAATCAATGGTAAATATTAAACTAAGAGAGTTAACCACAAAGTTCAAAGCAAAAAAGGGTTTAGCGGAAAGCTAGTGTTCAAGTTGTCCAGCATCGGTTAGTGAAGGTTAGTGGCAGCTGAGCTTCCTAGAAGACTCTCAACTGAAGCACAACACATCCTTGGCATCCTTCGATTGCGGGGTAGCACCTCTGGCTGGTCGGAGCTCAATCAAGCCCTTTGATTACTTAACTTGGCCCCTGATTGCTCTGTCCGCCGACTGTTCGAAATGCCACATTGATGACATAACTGCCGTGTGTGTGCCCCTGCTGCCGTCAATAATTTCTACATTTCAAAGTGCAAGTGCTGAACTTGAATTGGACCATCGGGAGTTGGAGTCGAGCTGGAGTTGGATTGGATTCCGCACCGAGTCACTCCGCAGGCCCGGGCCCAAGTTCAAGATCATTGACCGCGCCGCCCAATCAACATCAAACGGATGTCGGCGACCCACGGCGGCTATCGGAACAATTAGTTTAATTATGCTGCGACAGGGCTGGGAGGGGATTCACTGGGGGAAAAAACGGGCAATTTTGGGGCATGAGGTGACAACGATGCGACATGATGAAGAGCTCCATCTCTGTCGATGGCCCCTCTTCCCGCGCTCCCGAACAGTGGCGATTACACCAATGGGAGCAGTTCGGGTGGCAGCCAGAGCCACCTCATCCTAACCAGTATCCAATAATTAAGTTTAACATTCTGTTGTAGCTTTGTGCCGAGCTTCCCTCTAAATATATTTAATTTTAAGAGCCTTAAGAGTTGCAAACCCTGTTGGGCTCACTAATATTTAATGCATAAGTAGACCTTATTCTCTCAACCAGCGCTGTGTGCTGTCCTCCGCTGCCGACTCCCATCCCGTCAATTGGGCAATTTCAGCTGGAGTGCAACTTGTTAGCACACCGGGCCAGGCTCCTCGGCTCCCCCGGTGCCGAAGAGGCTCCTCAGCTCCGGGTCCCGCATGCGGCGACGTCAGCTCAGCTGTCAGCCCGTTGACGCAGCCAAGTCAGCCAGCTCCAGCTCCAGTTCCAGCTCCATCTCCATCAGCTCCAGCTCCCTGGGCTCGCTCGCCTGGCAGCCTCGTCTCCATATCATTAGTTGTAATTGATCCTGTGTGATCTTTTGATTTTGCGTCAACGCTGACGTTTTGCATATGGACAGCGCCGATCCCAAACACCAGCAGTCGCTGCTGGGACAGGGACAGAGACAGCAGAGGCAACATCAACGGGTTCTGAGCTGCTCCTGCTCCTGCTCCTGGGACTGAGACTGGGACTGGGACTGGGACTGGGGCCTGCCCCTCATTAACATGATCATCAACGCTGTCGTATTTGCTCTCGACTGCCGGCAAATTAAAAAAATAAAAAGTAAGGAAGGCGAAGTAAAACATAAAAGTGCAAAAGTGAGGGAAGCATGTTGCGGAAGTATAGTTCGAACAGCGGATACCTAGGGCGTACTATGTATGAATTATACAACAAAATATAATGTTGTATTATCTTAGAGGCTTTCGAGGGGCTTCCAGTTATTTTTGGATGTCTGCTCTTAGTTATCCAGCGATTAAGCTATTAGCTTGTATTATTTATAATTAGCTTTGAATTATTTGAGCCATGTGACACCCTCCTTCACAGAGCCCAGACCTTTCCCATCTGCCCAAGATCCCCATCTACCCCAGTGAGCCATGGCTGGGAAGCCTGGCTGGGCAGAGCGGCGGCGGCGGCACTCGACTTCACTTTGCATGCGGCCCACGTCGCGATCGCGTTGCGTGTGCCTCGCGAGACGCCGCCGCCGTCTCCCTGCCTCGCCATGCGCCACCCATACCCTACATACCCTACATACCCTACTGGTGCCCCCAAAACCCTTTGCACACCCAAGAGCCTCGCAGGAAGCCCCCCATTGGTCCTGTCCCGCTGCGCATTTATGCTGGTGCCCGTCCGTAATTGTCCAGGGAAGGGCGAGAGAGAGAGAGAGTCCCGGGCCAGGTCCTTGGCATAATTTAAATAGTTACTGCGGGCGAATACTTGGCTAAGTGCTGTCGTCGGGCCCGCTGGAGGACTGCAAGGACTCCCCCCCGCACAAAGTTTTCAATTTGCATTTGATCAACTGATTCCAGTCCAGCTCCGGCTCCCTGCCTTAATGTTTTAATTTATGAGCTGCAAATGCCCTTCCTGGGGAAATGGACTCTTCAAATCCCAGAATCTGCGCCAGAGTTTACCCCATGGCGAGCATTTAGTGTCATTTGGCTAATGGCTTTTAAATTGGTTCAATCGATTGTGCTCAGTTGGTTTGTCGACTTTTTTGGCCAATTCAATTCGAAGTTCGGGCTAAAGGGGTTCTCCAGGGGCGACTGTTTGATTATACCATTAACATAATGGTCTCGAGATGGTTAACTCGCATTCGCGACGGGGAATGACTTATAGGCTGTGGCTTCCGTTGGCTGGCTGTATTTATCAACATCTCGTATTTGTCTGTTAATTATAAATGCAGATTTAAAGATGCAAAACCAAGAAGACAAGTCCTCTTAAATACTCCAGATCATAGCACTGGCTCTCTCACAGTTCGCCATAGATAAGCTACTGTTTACCCTGGCCAGACCAGGGAGTAATTTATTTCCGTTAATCGTTAATCGCGATCTGGCCAAACGGTAGCTTCAATTTGGGCCTCATGACTCCCCAGTTAATGCTTTCCTGGGAAGTGAAAGAGGAGAGCCTGATGGGAGCGATGGCAAATCTGAAGCGCCGTTAGGCAGTCCCAACTGGAGCCCGCGGAGGCCTCCTCCGGCAGCCACAGACATCAGGTTTGTGGCTGGCCTGGGGCCTTCCCAGCCGCGGGTTGGGCGTAGTCAAAGTCACATAAAACAAACGGTACATGTGGCCAGGAGGAGGAGGAGCAAGAGGAGCAAGAGGAGCAAGAGGAGCCTCGGGAGAGTGACTGCCATCAGAGATCATCGGCTATCGACGGAGGGATCAGTAAATTTGTGAATTTTTACGCTGCGGCAACACGCGTTGCCTTAATTCGAGTAATCGGGATGGGTCCAGGGCACAGAGAAAAAAACTACTCATGAAACTGATCTATGTAATCAATTGTTCAAACAACAGTTTGCAATGTTTGCCCTTGAGCTATATTTAAAATATTTAAATAGTGATATAAATAGTATATATAACATTGGTAGTGGAACTTATACGTAGAATTCAGTTGGTTTATGGGCTTGGTATGTACAAATTTATTTCCGTGTGATCACTGATGATGATGAGGCCCCGAAATGGCAGCCAGAAACCCAAACCAAAGCCGCGAGTCTCCTGCTCCCGTTGATGGTGTTGATTGTGCGCCAGTCAAGTGTAAGCTGCACATTAGTCAAAGGGAAGAGGAATATATATACGGCAAATACAACCAGAGTCGGCTGGAGAGTCGGGAGAACTTAAGCGGCTTAGGTCCGCCAGGTCCAGGTCCATGAATGAAACGCATCGAAACCCGATTGCCAACTAAAACTGGAATTGCAGCTCAGAGCATTGAGACGGTGCCAAGGCGCGTCTCTCTCCCAGGAGAGTCCAGTCACTAAGTGATTTCATATAATCCCACACTTGGAGGTACCTCAAAATAAATATATAAATTATACCAAGCAAGCCACACTTGTTTCTTGAATAAAATGTATAAAATATAGATATTTTAAGTTATTTAAAAATGGAAACTGAAAGAGCCTGTTCCTTGTAGGGCATTCACGGACCAGCCAGGTCAGCGTAGGAGTTCCCTTTCCTGTTTTAATTATGAGGAACGGCAGGCAGCCGACAGACCCGGGATCCTCTTGTCTGGAGGAGAGCCAGCCGTGGTCGCACTGGATCGGATCCGATCCCTCCTTAATCCACTTGTTCAAACGCTGTTGATATTCATATGCTTTGTCAGTTGATTCGCTAATATGACGTCTGATGCGGCTGCGAAAATTTGCACTTTTGACTTGGGCGCACCGAACTTTTAATTTGGCCTCAGAGGAGGGACCCTGGTCCGTGGTCCGTGGACCCAACCGATCCGAGCAGCAGCCAGAGCCAGAGCCACAAAATAAATAAAGCCTGAATAATGGGCTAAGCTACCTCAGCAGCCACATCCTCGATCTGCTGTGGAATCTGGGCCCTGCCCTCCCGAGTCACTCATTAAACACAATTTTGACTGGGACGCGGACTGGGACTGGGACTGGGCCTGGGCCTGGGACTGTTTGATTTGGAGGCGATATTTGATGGTGATGCTGCACGTGTTGCGAAGGAAGTGGCTCCATTCTGCTCCATGATGTGTTCGCTCGCTCATCAGCGATAATGACGGGCAATTATATAGAGCGCACCTTTCACAGGGCTTTAGAGCAGCTCTCTCTCTGCCCCTCTCCCCTGTGGCATCCAGTTTCTCGTACCCGATCCCAATCCCTGGCTCCTCTGACAGGAGTTATTCCCGGCGTCGGAGGCCAGTCGGAGACGGAGTCGCGTGGCCGCAGTTGTCACTGCCCCAGTGATATATTGGCCTTGTTGCCGGTTGTGAATTAATTCCGATTCCGATTCCGATTCCGATTCCCATTGTCAGTTGCCAGTTTTTGTGGCCCCATCTAATGCCGGGGCTCACTTCATTAGGCATTCGGATCTTTTAATTATGCCCGGCTCTCCAGTAGAATTTTAATTTGGACTCGGACGCGGACGCGGACGCGTTTCGGGACTCCCAACTCCATCGCCAGAGTGTGCAATTCATTGTCAGCAAACAAATGCGAGACCCGGGTGATGAATGCTCCGCAGCCACGCAAAGATCTCGGAGCGGAGTCGGACTCAGAGTCGGAGTCGGGGCCCAGGACTCCATGGAGCATTATGCGCACAAATTAATTTATGTGAGCTGGGGCTGCTCGAGCTGGGGCGCTCAACACCAGCAGGCGAAGTGCACGAGTCTAACTGGGTGCATTCTGTAGGTACTTCCAAGAGGCAGGGCATATAGGAACTTCCACAGAGTGGACTCGATGAGATTATGTTCGACGCTGAGACCTATTAAAAATATATGTTAATAAATTAGTCATAAGGATTGATATTCCAAACCTAAGAACTCAAATTAAAGTGGTTTAGAGTTATAATATTATATTGTATTATATCAGTAAGTTCGTTTTGGATGGTTAGTTGGGGCTTTAGTGGGGACCTTCTCCACTTCCAAGTCTTTCGTTGATATAAATTCAGCTTAGATTCATCCCATCCGATAGAAGATCTTCAGACTCCTCTTGAGGTACTGCAGGAGTCCCGGGAGCAGCCAGCTGATTCTCGCGTTAAGTGTGTGTAATTTTTCCATTACTATTTAAGTATTTTCTACTTAGTTTTGGTGTTATTATTTTAGTATTTCCCACTCAGTTTTTGCTATGAATAAATTTAGACAATTATTTCCTTTATTTCCTAGTTCTGTACTGTGGCCTTGCTGACTCCCCGCTAGGTGGCGTGTTGGTGAAAGGTATCCTTCGGGTCGAAATATCCCAGCGATTCTTGGCATTCCTGGCTGGTTCACACCGCAATTTGTGCCGGACTCCGCATACGAACCTCGGTTTGTTTGTTTGTTTCTGCGGCTGCTCCCGATTCCAGATTCACGATTCCCGGCCAGGGCCCTGGACCCAGCCCAGGCTCCTATGCCACTGCTCCTGCTGCTGCTGCTGCAATTACGCGCTGCACTTTGATTCCCAGCTCCTTCGGATCCCGGCTCGCCCCGCACCCCGCATTCCGCCAACACACAATTCAAAATGTTCGTGTTTAAGCGCTATTAAGTGGCAAAAATCGCGCGCGCATCAAGTCGAAGACAAGCCTGGAGATGCGAGCTGGGCTTTGGGCTTGGCGATCCGCTGTAGGAGGGGTTAGCACAGGAAAAAACCACATAAAATCCTTGAAATTCATAACTTGAATAGTCCTGAAGATATCAATATATTACTTGTCTGGAGTCTCTTGGAACTGATGAGACTGAAGAGTTAATATTTAATTTAAAATGCAATTGCATGTAATTATGTGCATTATTTCAGTCTAGACTATATTGATTTGTTTTTCTCCGTGCATAATCCCTGTGGAATGGGGCAAACTGTCGACGTGGCCACGCGCATGCCCAGTGAATGAAGTCTTGAGTCTGGCCAAATCTCCCGGCCGCCTGCGTGTTGCTTATAATTAAAAAAAACATGCCCAAGGAGCACAGAGGGGGAGCCCCGTCCCCAGGAGACTTGGAGGGCTGTGGGCCTGCAAGCAGCTAAATCAACTTATTTGCCTTTCCATTGAAATAATTAGTTCAAAGTTAAATATTGACTGCCCAGCCGGGGTCCCATACCATCCCATATAGCACACACCCAGCCCAGAACCGGAGAATCCGGGAGAACCCGATCCCGATCCCGATCCCGATCCCGATCCCGGGGAAGCGCTGGTCTTATCGCATTTAGGCGCAGAATTAATCGATTTGCGGGTGCGAAAACATTGGTGCGGCCTTAATTGATGCCAGTTCAGCACGACAAAAAGGAGCTGGGCAGGATCGGCTGGCCTCCTTGCGGGGGGAGCTTGGGTGGAACCTACTGCCAAGGGCAAGCCTTGATTGGCTCCACTGGGTCCGCTCCACTCTCCCATCCAGGCAATCGGTGGCTTATCGATGGTGTTGACAATTTGTGCTACAACCAAAGCCTATCGCTTATCGATTAATTGAATGCGGCAAAGCCGATGTAGGAATAATTTATAGTACCAAGTCCCCCTGTCTAGTTGATTCTATATAAAAAAAAAACAGTTAAAATAAATAAGTGCCTCAGAAAGATATTATTAAAGCCCAAGCTTTAGCTCCTTTGAATCCATTATATTTAATATTATTTGTTTGGTGCTTATTTGCTATAGATTGCCATTCTTTTGGCCAAAGATAGGAGCCTGGCCTGGCTGGTAACCATTATAAGCCACCGCTTCCTTCCGCCGTCTTGTGGGAATGGGCATGGGTGTGGAGCTGCTGCCACAAAGGACGCTCCGCTCAGCAGGAGCGATGCAACGGGTCCAAGTGGCGGTGCCGAGGAGAAGGAGGCGGCGGACAGTGTGTGGTCCGTCGAGGAGCAGCAGGACCAAGATCAGGACCAGCAGCAGCAGCAGGATATGCTGCCCAGAGGACAATGCACGGCCATGAATTGCATAAAGAGCCGGCGACGACGAACAACTCAATTAACTGACCCAGCCGAAAATGCATAAGTAGGCAGTGACCCGAGGAAGTCCGCTGTCGGGGTTTCCGGCCAGGGCAAAAAACACATATATAAGTACATAAAAAACACGAGAAGAGAAGTAATTGAATTGTCAGCCGGCGAGAGAATGGGCATAAAGATGAGTATGCTGAATGGCGACGATCCCACACACGAGGGAAGGGAGCCACCGAACTTGGACTTGGAACTTAATTGTGCAGATCCTTGGCCCAGGACGGATGTCCGGTAAGCAGGAGCCAGCAGCGAGAAACAGAGCCCTGAATCATCTCATGTAAAGTCTGCCAAATCTCTATAATAAGTATCATATCGATAATTTATACTATATCACAAAACAGTTTAATATTTCCCTACAATAAAAAAATCCATTAAAACCCATCAACTTCGTCGTCGTTGTTCCTCTGGCCGTTGACACGCGTTGGCATTTCCCTGGCAAGTCCTGCGAGGCCAGGACGAGACAATGCCAAAGTCGATAAACAAAAACATCCATTGTCCGGCGATCTTTGCGTGTGAAAAGTGGACAATGGGCCAAATACGTTTTCAATTAGTAATTTACGATTGCCCGGCTTTGTTTGGCGCAGGACAGCATTGTCCTTTGAGCGTGCTGCGTATCCAATCCATTTCAAATGAGTTTCGAATCGCATTTTGGCCAAAAGGTCCAGTCTTTTCCTCTGGGGAGATCTGGGTTTCTTTTTGGTACAATATTAATTGATTTTCTTTTCCTGCAAAGTCAAAAGTAAGCCGAAATCTTTCGGTGGAAATGAGTTTATCCTCCAAGAAACTCAATGACATTTTTAGGAGCATCAAAGGCGATATTAAAATATCTTTCTTTATTGTTTACTTAATAAACATACTAATTAATAAGAATCTCTAGGGTATATTATTTGATACAGTATTTTTTTAAATCTTTGCTTCATTTCCTTGGCCTGCTAATGAATGTATATTCTCTATGTTTTAACCATCTAATCTGGAGATCTTCTGCCTCTCCCTGCAGCTTCACTCCGCTTCCTGCTTCGCCGATGCCCCTCCACAATTGGTCCTTAACTACCATTCGATCCTCGGCAGTTGGGGTCCAGGGAACTGCCTGGCGTATCTGCTCGTTTCGCGCATAAAAATTAATACGCATTTTTAATCGCTGGCCAGTCAGGTTTACTGCTCCCCGGACTGGGGCTGCGCCATTTGAGTTAATATTTTCTGATTTATGCCGCGCAGTTAGCGCGTTGTTGGTAGTTCATAAAAATTTGTCAATTTAATTGAACAAACAATTTGTAGAATTTTTGTCGCTCACATTAATGGCAGTCTTTTCATTGTCATCATTGCTGACTGCTGCTGCTGTGGGCTTCAGAATTTTTATCATGATTGAAATGGACATTGCAAAGGCGAGTGAATAAAAAGCAGGGGCAAGTTCAACTCCAGGTCTTAAAAAATAATGCTTACAGCGAGGTTAAACTGAGGACACTAATAGCTCAATCGGTGTTGAGGAGGCCCTACGAGTTTGATCTCAAAAATGTACATTTGCTTGACACACTTCCTGTCCTTTCGAAAGTCTAATTGATTTTGGTGTGGACAGAAAGCCTTGGCCATAAAGGCGACTGAAAGACAAAAAAGAGCAGTAATGGCATCGGCGCCCCCTGGATCACTGATCACAGATCACTGATCACCGATCACCGATGGGTGCTTATGCCTTATCGATGGTCTCCTCCTCATTTCCACAATACCTCCCCTTTTATTACTTAATGGCAATGAGCATTTTTGCATTCATTTACGAGGCCAGGCCAAATGACCGCTAAACGATCACTTAACCAGGCCAGGAACAGGAAGGGGAATGGCTGCCCCATGGTGCCCCCAATCATTTCCACTCTCCACTCACAATTATCTGCACATTGTTGCCATCAGTCAGCCAGTCAGCCAGCCAGCCAGCCAAAGGTGGCTTTTGCAATTTGGTCCATCCATTAGCTTTTTATTGATTTTCGTGCAACATTTTTCTAATTTGCAGCCCCGAAATGAGTGCCAAGAGGCACCAGATCCCTCCCTCTCCGGCTGGCCAACCTTGGTGGCAAATACGTCGGCCACTTGGGTGGTCCTCGTCCTCCGCTGCACAGCAGCAGCACCACCGCAGCTCTCTTTAAAAATCCACTCAGTTCGCTGGCATGTAAAGCAAATGAGGCGCGTTTTATGCAAAAAGAAAGAAAACGAAATGGGAAAAAAAGATAAGGTAAAAATAAAAAGGAAAATGTAAAAAAAGCTGAAAGTAAAGCAGACTCGGGGAATCGAAGTTTTAAATACTCTCAATTGGGTTCACTCCCTGAGATAAACCCCAAATCAAATAATTAGCAAACTCATTTTCCATCTCTTCTTGAAGGGCACAACTAGCTGATCAATTTTAGTTGTACCTGAAGGGATCTGAAGAGGACTTCCAAAGTTGTCCTCAATACTCCGTCAAAGCTCTAGGATAAGTAATTCATTTTCAAAGGGATACCCTACATTTATGTCTTTAAGTAATGATCATACCTTTTATGAGGGCATTGCTAAATAAAAACAAGTTGGCCATCGGGATCGCGACCATCAGCCGAGCGCAGTGATGGCTATCGATCAACGAGCGCCTTCTGCTCCAGACTTTGGTCAAGGCTTCTCTGCTCCAACTCCGACGCCGACTCCGACTCCAGGGACTCCTGCTTGATTGCGATCAATGGCTGGCTGGCGGACTGATGGGGCGTAATCCCGCTCCGATCTGCTCGGGGATCGCGGGATAAAGCCCGGCCCCGAAGAACAGTTACAGAGCCGCGCACCGCACGCTAATAACAAACAATTAGTAACTATCAGCACTGGCATTAACTGGGTATTTCGGCCCTTCTGACCCACATTGCAAGCCATCAAACATTTCATTTCCTTATACGTCTGGAAACAATGTTGGCCTTCTGGAGTACACTCAGGGAAATGCTTAAATATGTTGAAAGTAGGAACTAACCTTGCTAACAACGAATAAACAAGTTCTTATAATTCACATTGTAGTATTGTAGTATTCTAGTATTCTAATCATATTTAATTCTAAAATATTATTCACTTGTCAGTGCTCTCTGAAGTCGTTTTTGGGCATTCAGTTCTTCAGTCCTAAATTTATCTCCGACATTTCTCATTGTGCTTGTGGAAAAACTGGAGAATTTAATTACACCGGAGTTGGGGGCAAAGAAAGCGGCGGAGAATTCTGTGCGGTGGGTCCTCCGGAGGTCCTTAATTAGTAGGACCTCTGCGCCGATACAGATCGCCCGAGCACAGCGCGTGTCCCTTTTTGGTTTCGGTGGCTACCGTATTATCAATTAGCAGCCGTAACCCCGCAAGGGTTAACAGTTGAGGGCTAAGAGCTGAGAGTTGTCACCGCTGCCGCTGCTGCCGCTGCTACTGCTGCTACTGCTGCTGCGGTAGGTGAAAGTCGTAAAACCGGGGGACATTCGCTATGCTCGTAAAGACGCGCTTCCGAGGATCCTCGATCCTTGCGCAGCAGCCACTATTAAATGGGATGCCGATAGGATCACTTGAGCAAAAGTTATGACTCGGCTGAGGGCTGCATGTGTCCCTTATCGGGGAAGACAAATTTCTCCAGATACGAGCAGAGAGAGTTTACTAATTGCCGGGATGACTCACAAGGAAGTGACCCCAGAATGGTCCTGGCACTTCAAATGCTGAGGATTAACTTGCATTCTATTAATATTGAGTTTTATTGATTACAAAGTCTTTAAAGTATACATTTTCTATCTGGGCGTTAGAGAATATTATTCAAATTCCTCCCCCAACTGGATCGGGAAGTGATCGACCGAACAGCACCCATAAATAAGCAACCAACTTGAATATCTCCGCGGATCCATCGCCTCCGCCCCCTTGAGCCCGTCGCTGGGTAAAGCAAATAAAATTATCTCATTACAAATTATGCCCCCAACGCGGGAGAGGATCGGGGGAGCTGCAGCAGGAGCAGCAAGCGATCCACTCCGACACCGAAACCGAAGCCGAAACCGAACTCGAGTCCGGAGCCAGAGGAGCACGAGAGCAGACGCTAAATAGATTATGTCAAATGATCGAAATCACATCATAAATTCAAGGCGGAGGATGAAGTGCAGCCGCGAGGCGCGGAATGAACGCATCCAAAATCAAATAAGCCAGGGCGGTGCAAATAAGTGTGGGCGTGATCTCAGCCCCTTGCTCCGAGCCCCCGATTCCGGGCACTGTTTAACACGTTTTAAATGGAATGACTGCGGCGAGTCTCCGGCATCGATTATTGTTTTGCATGTGGCCGAAACTGAAACCGATATGGATACAGCCGAAACAACGAGCCAAATAAATAAGAGGAAATAAAAAGAAACTCCCCTTTGGCGCTTTGAAGAAGCCTGTCTGCTGCCTGCCGCCTGCCGTCTGCCGCCTGGCTGGACCTTCGGGAGGCTCCTCCAACTGATAACGCACCAGAACTGCACCAAGGAGGTGCAGAAGTTTTGCGAAAACAATAAAATATTGATCGGACTGCACAATAAATTCAGTGCCTAAGTACAGAGGCACTCAGGCAGGGGGGCCAAGGGGACTCCCTCACACTTTGCGTGCAAAAATCGATCAGCGCGAAATGAAATTGAAGTTAAAACGCAGCGCCCCAAGGGCCGAGGGCCATATAGCATGCCCAAGATATATATCTCCGACTGCAGCCACAGAGCCCGCTGCACTTGACCAAAAGTCCCCAGACTTGGAGACTTCCAGAAAATCCCAAGAATAGAATTACGAAGCTTTTAAAAACAAGTGGGGACTTGGACTTCCAGAAAACCCCAAGAATAGAATTACGAAATAATATAAATATATATTGCATTTATATATTGGTAAAATACTTCAAAATACCTACTAATACAAGAAAGCTCTTAAAAGTAAGTTAGACCCCCGGTTCTGGCAGTGTAGCTTCAGTTCACAGCGGGCCAATGACTTCCACGAGCTTCTTCGGGCGGCATTTGCGTGTGAAACTCCTTTGAAATTGGATAGAACCCAGAAGAATCGAGGAAAAATGCAGAGAGCAGAGAGCAGACTGCGATCCGATCCCGGCATATATATGCTCGCAGTAGTTTAGTGCTATATTGTCCGTGTGACACTCGGGCAGAGCGAAATCAATTTGCGAATGGTCCAGTGCATTCGGGAGTGTAAAAAATGCATTTTCTGCGCCAACCAAAGTGATCATCGGTACCTATTCCTCTTTTTGGGTTCGGTGTGTGGTGCGTTTCGCTTCGGGTGATAAATTTTCAATTTGTTTGACTTGAGCGCCCACGCAGAGGACGATCGGTGGATATATATACATATATAAGTTGGTGTCCTCGGGACTTCGTGTATAGAATCCGTTGGTAGCGCGTCCAATCCGAGTTGACACTGCCGCACGGGCGACAAAGCGACCTCATCATGGCCCATTGTGTGTAGTGCAACATTAGGTCACGGCTCATCAAGTAGCCGACACCTAGGACACTGACACTGAGGGTGGGTATCCCACCGGGGGCCTCTGCTATGAGTCCTGGTCCCTTGACCTTTGTCCGCCGGCCAGCTCTATGCATACATTAAAAACAAAACTCCTTTGTTTCATTCATCCTGCATACGACTTGGTGGGTCTGGGCTGTGCCGTAGTCCTGGTCACATCCATGGATATTCCCACAGACTCTGGCTGACATCTACATTAGCCAAATGGGACGACAGCCCGTTAATTAACATTTTCCGGACAGACAGGTTCCGTGTCGAATATGCCGGACAGGAAGTGTTCTCATCTTAGGCTTCCTTAGATGATTTGCAAAAGAAAAGAATATGGTATTTAATAAACTTAAATACCTGAAGGGAAATCATTAAACACACAAGAAACTCCCGCAGGTAGTCTCTGGTTACTCAGCCAACTATCTTGAGCTTCTGACTTATACATTTATTTTGAGTGATTTATTGAGCGATGATGTAGGTATGTAAATGACGCAACGAGCGTCATCAAAGTAGGTTTTCGGCATTTAAGGAGCTCCAACAACAAGTACTATCAAGGCAAACGAGGTTCTCTTTCGAATTCCTCGAATTCTCTATTAAGGATTAACATAAGGTGACTTTTCTATTGATTAAGACACGCACTGATTCATGGCGTGTTCAATTTGATAAAACTTGCTTGATAAAACATAGATAGGAAAGTAAGGCCCGTTATCGCGGTGAGTAAGGAAATTGTGAAATATATCTTGGGGGGAAACTGATACTATATATCGAGTGTGTTTGGAGCACTGCCAGGAAGCTCAGTTAAGAATTGGGATTAGACAAAGGTCTTACAAGTGTGTTACTATTATATTTTCAGTAATTTGACAGGAAATCTTTATGCCAATAATATCGATATTGGCAAGAGTTATTCCTATTATATTGATACATACTCCAGAACACATGCCCTCGGTTGACATGGCCAGCTATCTGTGTAAGATTTTCAAAGTAGCTTGATTGATTCTGGAATCATACGCACGCCTCGCTGTTCCTTTATCGATAAGCCTTCACTGGTAGCGCTTTATATTTTTTATAAAGACTCACCCTGATAGTGAGGCGGCAGTTAGTCGTGTTTGACACTCCATTCAGTGGACATGGCTCCCCGTTTCTCAGTATGGGCTATCCTGGCCCTGACCCTGACCCTGCTCCTGGCGGCCAGCGCGGCCAGCGCGGCGTCTAGAGCGGCGGCCCGCCTTCACCGGATTCCGATCCATCGATTCCCGAACTTCACGCGCAGCCAGCACGCCGTTGTGGCGGAAAGAGACGTCGTCCAGAGGAAGTACAGCCAGAACTTGAGCCAGAATGTGAGCCAAACAGCCAATGGCTATCCGGTGGAGCCGCTGTCGAACTATGCCAACTACCAGTATTACGGGAACATCAGCATCGGAACTCCGCCGCAGTACTTCATGGTGCAGTTCGACACGGGCTCCTCGAACCTCTGGATTCCGAGCGTCAGCTGTGCGAGCGCAGGCTGTCTCGACCATCAGACGTACAACCAGGCCAGCTCCAGTACCTATCACGCGAATGGAACGGCCTTCTCGATCACCTACGGGACGGGCAGTGTCTCCGGCTACCTCGCGGTGGACTCCGTATCCGTGGGCGGGCTGACAGTGACCGGTCAGAAGTTCGGCCAGGTGACCTCCGAGGTCGGTACGAACTTCGTGGACGCTTTGTTCGATGGCATCTTGGGCATGGCTTTCCCGGCTCTGGCGGCGGACGGTGTCATTCCCGTGTTCCAGAACATGATCAGCCAGAGCCTGGTGGCCAACAGTGTGTTTTCCTTCTATCTGCGCGATAATGGCACCACTGTCAACTATGGCGGAGAGCTCATCCTGGGCGGATCAGACCCGTCGCTCTATAGCGGCAGCCTCACCTACGTGCCTGTGAGTCAGCCGGAGTATTGGCAGTTCACCACGGACTCCATTAGGATCGGGAACACAATCATCAGCGTGGGCGATGCGGCGATTGCGGATACGGGAACCTCCTTGATTATTGCACCCCAGGCCGAGTTCACCACCATCGCCAGCCTCTTCGCCGCCGATTCCAGTGGCGTGTTCTATTGCACGTCGGTAGGTGCCATGCCCAACCTGGTTATCACCCTCCAAGGCGTGGAGTTCACGATCCCGCCCAGCTACTACGTTGAGCGGTCTGGAAGCACCTGCCAGCTGCTCGTCCAGTCGATAAACCAGGACTTCTGGATCCTGGGAGACGTGTTCCTGGGTCGCTTCTACACGGAATTCGATGTGGGCAACCAGCGAGTGGGATTTGCTCCGGTGAACTCTGCGGTTTCCCTGTCGCAAAGTGGTCTGTGGAAGGTCCTGGCAGCGGCGATGGCCTGGGCTCTCTGGGAGTTGAGAATCTAATGTCCTTGTGAAAATTGTTATGTAGTTAACCTTTTTTTTTAATATAATTCTGCTGAGAGCCTTCTCAGCTGTACGAAACGAAATTGAAATAAATACGCACGTCACGAACAAATTTAGTTTATCATTCGGAACTAAAAGAAGTATCAAATGGCAAAACAATAGAACAAATTGAGGTGGCTCGAGTTATATTTCTTGTGGTCACTGATTTCTTTTGGCGTCGAGGTGAATCATGGCTGTGAACCTTAACTAACCTCATTATTCATGTAGATAACACGAGGTATAGATAAATATTTCGTTCTCCTGCCATCTTTTCACTATCAATTTCTGTAAAAATAAACAGGGGATTAAGTCCCACCGCTCCACAAGCTGACCTAATTGAGTTGCAATTGGAGTTTGGACGGTGGTTTTGGCGCGGGGCTTGGCGGACGATTCTCTTGGTCTCTTGGTCTCTGGGCCGATGATTTTCTTTTTTTTTGCTCAGCTCCTCAGGGATCAGTGATCGCAAATTGTGCGGACCTAATTGGCCTGTCGCGTGATTTATTGTGAAAAAAAACACACACACAGGCCGAGCAAGATGACGGGGAGGGCCTCTTAAAAACAACAGCTCGAACCGCAGTTGGAACTCAAACTCAAACCGAAACTGAAGTGAATTGGAACTCAATGAGCGTATTATTTATGTGATGTTATTTTTTGTGCTTTAACCGGGATTAGGACTCGCCGCTCTCCCACACGGAGCTCGCCCGGTGGTCGGATTCCCATCCAGAGGCACTGCGAAAGAAGTTATAAGAACTTAAAACTTAAAAAAAAAAAATAACCTTCTGATTTACTAGTAGAATTTAAGTCTAAGACTTTAATCATTATTATATCTAGGTCTATCAAGGTCTATAATTTTAAATTATCCGACATATTGTCGAATGTCGAATTTTGATATATGTATATAAATATAATATTATATCTTGGCATCGTATTGCACAGATTCATGGTAGTTTTCTCGCAGTGCACACCCCCGAGAAGATCGCTCTCTAATGAGCACGTATTCGCCCGATACCGATATCTCAAGCTATAGATTTATTGACCCGACAATTGCACCAACGACGCCGACGCTCATCAAATACCAATAAAATATCATTTGTAGCAATTGCGTCGAGGATCGATCGATCGGATCCTGATGCTTTATCGAGGGACGGACCACCGGCATTTGACCCGGAGAATGGGGCAATCTGTCTCATTAGCCGCAAAAGCTCCGCCTGATTTATGGTTGATCGGAAATCGGCAATCGCCAATGGCCAATCGGCATGTTCCTTGTTTCGTTTCGTTTCAGTTGTTGCTGTTAGTCGGGCAGATAAATCACATTAAAATATTTCGCAAGCCGGCTATCGGAATCCTGCGGGCCGCTGTTGTCCGCTGACAAATCTCTAAACGGAATCAGTTAACAACTTAACTAATGATTATCAATACGCATTTAAACAGCAACAGCGTTCGCTTATCGGCATATCGATAAGTCCCAACAACAAGAGACTAAGAAGAAGCAGCAGAGACAACAGTCGAAAGCCGAAAGACACACGGAATAATCTTTGATAACGGCTTTGTCACTTCGCACATCTGCAAATTGTTGTTGCGTTCGTTTTTCTCCTTTTGTTCTTAGTCGCCACGGAGAAATGTTAGCACAAGTTGTACGGCTCCAGGGTTTAAATGTAAGTTAGTATAGAGAGTGGGCAGCAGAGAGAGAGTGCGCAGTTAAACTAACATTTTCCAAACGGCTTTCTCACTTCCCACATCTGCAAGTTGTTGTTGCCTTCGTTTTTCTCCTTTTGTTCTTAGTCGCCACGGAGAAATGTTAGCACAAGCTGAACGGCTTCAAGGTTTTAATGCAAATTAGTATAGGGAGTGGGCAGCAGAGTGGCAGCTCGCAGTTAAACTAACATTTTCCAACCGGTGTCTTCGGCCACTCTCATGTATTGGCAGCTTCAATGGTCGCGCATTCGTGTGTCTGTGTTTGTGTTTGGTTGCGTCGGTGCGGTGTCGGTGCGCGTGTTTGTTGCTTTTGTATTCCTTCAAAATATGCAAATTAAATGTAAATACGCTTTGCAACTATTTACAAAAGCTCTGCGATTAATCCCGGCCAGAATCTCTTTTCGCCAAATCGTTCGTTTTCCTTAAGTTCGCAATTCTGCTTCGCAATTTGGAGTGGAGAATTCTTATTGTCGACAACGATAACGTTCGTCATTGAATTCTAATTTGGAAATCTAAAACTTAGTAGCTTTGCATACAAAAACAAATAATGATCACTAAGGCTTGGACTCTGCCTTCGGCCACACCGCTCCGACGAACTCAGATGTCATATCATAATCGTCCAGCCCACAAGCTTAACTAACTTTCTGCCTTTCTGAAATCTAAATAACGATCCGAATCTCGAAAATGAATAATTTTGGCTATGATATGTCGTCTGCTCAGTACTCTCCGGACGGCTTGGTTTTGCAGATCGACTACGCCGCCAAGGCGGTGGACAAGAGCCACACCGTTATTGGGATCCGGGGCAAGGACGCCGTGGTGCTGGCCGTGGACAAGGTCGTCACCAGCAAGCTGTACGAGCCGGACGCTGACGGACGCATCTTCAACCTCGATAAGCACATCGGCATGGCCGTGGCAGGCTTGTCGGCCGATGGATATTGTATCGCGGAGATGGCCCGCCAGGAAGTGACCAGCTTCCGCAAGAGGCTCACCACTGGCATTCCCGTGAAGCAATTGTGCGAGCGCATTGCCGGCTACGTGCACGCCTACACCTTGTACGGCGCCGTCCGTCCCTTCGGCCTGTCCATCCTCCTGGCCTCGTGGGACGAGGAGGACGGTCCTCAGCTGTACAAGATCGAGCCATCGGGCTCATTCTTCGGATATTACGCCTGCGCTAGCGGCAAGGCGAAGCTGCAGGCCATGGACGAGATCGATGAGCTACACCTGTCGGACATGGAGACGGAGGAGCTCGTGAAGAGTGCCGGCGAGATCATTTACAAGATTCACGACGATTTCCAGGACGGGGACTTCCGATTCGAGATGGGCATTGTAGGCCAGTCCACCTGTGGGCGGCATCTCATCAATCCCCCCCAGCTGACCGAGATGGCCTGCAGTGCCGGGGAAGCCTTCCAGGAGCAGGATGACAGCGATGACTATTCTACCTAATCCTGGGTCTGTATACATCTGATTTAATGTTAATTACTTGAAGCCCAAGCAACGCTATTTATTTGTTTATATTAAATGGAATTCACATCTCAAGGACTTTACCTTAGGTACAACTACTTACGCTTTAATTATAAACACCAAAAGTGTGGCAATTATTTGAGGCCACTCAGAATCGATCAATTACAATTTAGATAAGCCACTGATTGATTTCGAAAGGAAAATATAGTAGAAAGCTCCGTCCGATATCGGTTTAATTATACTCTTGCAGAGGATCTTGCCATTTCAGTCAGGAGTTTGTGGAGTGAAGTCATGGAGCCGAACCACCGAGTTGATCTAACTGCCATTGGCATGACCAGCTCCGATACGATCCGAGACAATGTCGAGCCCACTA
Source organism: Drosophila pectinifera (assembly GCA_008042775.1). Lineage (NCBI taxonomy): Eukaryota > Metazoa > Arthropoda > Insecta > Diptera > Drosophilidae > Drosophila > Drosophila pectinifera. Next base: position 53,326 of record VNKC01000389.1, read on the forward strand.
AGTAAAAGGGTATACAAACTTCGACTTCCCAGAGGTAGCTGCCTTTCTAGTTTTTTTATTCCCTGCGATTGCAATTATGAAATTGTTTATTATGACCGGGAAAAGTGTGGCCCGTCCTGGCTTGGCCGGGGCGGCCCTTGCAAGTGAGAGATAAATCAAGGGGATAACGGCGATAAAAAGCGTTTCGCTGCGGATTTGGCCGGCACCTCTCCGTTTCGCTTCGTTACGTTATTCGATTCGATTCGATGCGATCGGGGGAACTCGGACTATATTGGGACCTGTGGAGCACATCGATAAGGATAACTAGTTTCGCGGATGGCCTGCTGCCAGGCGACCTAAGTGATTACAGTTTATGAGTTATTGTGAGGCAGCGGACATCAGATATTATTTACTTTAATCTGCTGCATCGGCCAACTTAATTGCAAAGTTGTTGGCTGGAGGAAAAGTTGCCCCGGCCCCGGCCCCAGCCCCAGTTCCAGATCCAGCTCCAGCTCCAGCTCCAGCTCCTGTCACGCATGCGGCACACTTTTGCGCCCCGAAAACTGTGTAATTTGTAGTAATTTTGCTTGAAAGCCAACTTGCAACTGCAACTGCCGTGCCGTCAAGGGAATATGATAGCAGCCAGCGGAAACTGGGTCAAAGCTTTATAGTCGTCTCTGCTGAATCTTGCTGGGATCTGGCCATAAATGAAAATGACGCCGGCCGAGGCGAGGCGAGGCGAATCCGAGGCGTTGTCCGTTTGTCCGCCGATTCGCCAGTTTAAATTCGGTTTCTGGAGTGGTGGCGGTGCCACAATAAAAATTTAGTTTAATGAAAGTGTTTTCGGCTGCTGCGATATTTTGATGGCTTGATTGCCCCGCCGCTGGATTATGATATGGCATAGCTGCACGGCCAGAAAATAGTTGGCCAAGTTTGCTTAGTTATTCCGAAACGGAGAAATGTCCAAGGCACACTTTCCGAATTCCCAAAGACTCTGGCGACTCTGGCGACTCTGGCTCCCCTCTGAAAGAGCTGCATATCCCAGCCAGTCCCTGGTATTTTTCACAGTGCAGGGATATCCGAGATGAGCTGCCTGGAAGCGCACCCAGACATCGATTTAGTTAAGCAGAATTTGGACCGGCTTTACCCTTGGCATTTATGGCATAATTTTGTCTCATCAGCGGGGACAGATATATAACTATGGAGCCGCAGCGGAGCAATCATCATCATGCGAGCAACAGTAGCCGATGGCTCGCGGCCGAAGGACATGCTGCATGCAACAGGATGTGGATTAAATGGAAAGTTAATCAATTAAAATCGTTTACCCAGATCAAAGCCAAGTCCAGTCCGAGTCCCAGACCCAGGCACCGGCGGAGCACGCCCACTTAATCGGGCCTCGTTATGCATCTCCCGATGCCATCCCATCAGCCCTTCGGTCAAGTGACTTAATTAGCATGCCAAAAAGGCATCCCGCCATCGAATCAATCAAAATTCCCACAAAAAGGAGAGGAAAACGAAAGAAAACGATCATCCAAACGTTACAAAGTACGCAACTTTCTTTCTGTCTTTCCACTTGGAAAGTTAACCGGAGGATCTGCAGGAGCGGCCTGCTGCTTGCTGCCTGCTGCCTGCTGCCTGCTGCCTGCTGCCTGGTGATGGATACGAAGGTGGCACCCAGGCTCATAACCGAGCTAATTGAAATATTCTTAATCAGATTCACCCGGTGTACTCGAGATCTGATGATGATGGCCCCCGATGCATTTAATCCGCAATTACTAACCGAACGAACCGCCGAACTGGCCACGGTTCAATTTAGCGTTAACTAAAAATAAATCCCAGGCTTCCTCGCATCCATCCATCGATCCATCGATCGATCGCAGTTCGGAGCCACTCCGCCAAGTGTGCGCCTCGTTAAGAGTCTCGGGACTCGGGAGTCGGGAGTCGGGCTCGGGACCAGTTCCTCCGTGTCCTTAGCGCTTAACAAGGTGGGCGCGACTCTCGGTGCTTGGTGCTCGGTGCCCGAAGAAAGTTCATATTCATTTCGAAGAGTGCTCTTTTTGCGCTTTTTTGGGGGGATTCGCGCCAAGTCGTTGAGATTAAAGAGCTGCCGTTTAGTGGCTACTTAGGCGGCGATAAAAAGCGACGTGAAATTGCATTAAACGGCATGCCCCCAATGGTGAAATAATGCGGCAGCAGCAGGAGGAGATTTGGGGCAAGCTTAACAAGCTTGTAAGTTGAAATGGTTTTTTAAAGAGCTGCGCCTTGGCTTTGGCTCTGGCTGTGGCTGTGGCTGCGGCTTTGGCCAAATGCAAAGCCATCCGAGTTAATAATAATCCGCACAGCAGCCGCTCAGCCGCTCAGCCACGGAGCCACTGAGCCACTGAGCCACAGAGCCACAGAGCCGCGGAGCAATTACAAGTAGCTCTCAAGATTGGATATTGTAGATCGATAGTCCGAGGGCAGAGCAGATAAAAGCCGACAAGGCACACATCCCAGGAATGGGGAGGAGATGGAGGCTACCCGGCTGCGCATAGTGGGTAATTTTTATTGACATCCCCCAAGCAGCAGCACCAGCAGCAGCCTGAGCCAGGCCTAATGCTATTAAGCCTTCATGATCATCAACATTCTGGCAGCAGGTACATCACTCACTCTGGCTGCGGAGATCGGACACGATGACGTCCCGTGTATCCATCCTCTGGACCCCGTCATGCTGCCAACAATCTGTCCAAAAGCGATAAAGTTATAATGGTGCAAATGTCGGACACAGTTTCTGAAATGGACCAGGCCATCCCAGACAGCCTCACAGCCTCACAGTCATCATCATCATCTAAGTCGACGCGACGCGTCTTAGGCTTAAAGCCAGTTCGGGCCACGTCCAGCAGGCGGAGCGAGGCGATGGGGATGCCGGGGAACATGGCCTTTATCGCGATGCTTTGGTTTCGAAAACTGTTTACAAACTGTCTGACAGAGTTTTGACTGCTGTTCGCCGGTTGATGTCGCCGCTGTTGTTCCAGCCGCCACAAGACGCCGCCACCATCCAGCATCCAGCATCCAGCGAGCAGCATGCAGCATCGATGATGATGATAGACTGATCTTTCGGAGCCGAAACCTGGATGATGTACTCCAACTAGCTCCAGGCGACTGACTACATGCTGTGTGCTGGATCCATGTGCAGACGGGTTTGGCTATACAGCCAGGCAAGGGGGCAGCACAGTGGGCGTGAAGGCGTCATGAGAAACAATAAATCCACAGAGAGGTCAGGGGACATAAACTTCATTGATTCCGGGCGGCAGGATAAGAGGGAGTGGTCTTGTAAAATATATTCAAGGTTGATTTCCTCTTAGTAACTAAGAGGATCTCATGTATGCATCCAGCTTTTATCACTGCAAGACCTCGCTCCACTGTAGCACCCCAAAATATACAGAAACGGCATGGATCATCCATTTCAATTAACTTTCTGCCAGCTGCATTAGATGGCCAGGCGGTGTTACTCGGATATAAACCCGCTGCAGGACTGCAACACTGGAAGCGTGGCGATCCGCACACCTTCTCGGAACTCCCGGACAGGATCAATCCGTCTCAACTCCAGAGCAATTGTCTGTAGCCCCGAGGAGCTGGCGGCTATTTGCACTATGCAGATTCGGGATGCCATAATTTAGGTGCGGGCGAGTCGTCGTACATCACATCCGAGGAGGAGAAGGAGGAGGAGTAGACGCTGCCTGGCTGTGATATATGGCACGGGACCCTAATGATAATGACGTGTGCCCCGGTCTAGAATCTCGGCCGGGGAGCGGCCTGAGAGGTGAAGTGGATTCGGAGTGCCAGAAAGTGAGGTGAAGGCTTATCGCGTGCCGGCCATGCATGTGGAATTATTGATTTAAATTTTGCCGTTTTTCAGCCCGTATTGATCGGAACACTCGGCACACTCGGCAAATGTTGACTTGCGACTCCAACCCGGAGTCGCTGGGCTTGTTGACATAGCCAGCGAAGCCACGACGACGACGACGACGACGGCGATCGCTGACACAGTTATGCAAGTTCATAACACCCACGCAGAGTCACTTAACCGATTCCCGATACCGTTCCCGAATCCACACACATATATTTACATAAAGAGAGAAGCAAACAAACAATTCCGCCGAAGCCGGGTCTCTCCGATACCAGGCCCGATGTTGGGATCATAAAACGTAAGACTCGCGCCAAATCTTCGTCAAACACCCGATCTATCGCTGTTCGCCGTGTGTGTAATGTTCAAGTGAATTTGGATTGCCACAGGCCATTGCGTGGGTGTGATTATCTGCTATCCTTCTAAATTTATCAACAGATACCTCTCTGCGGCGGCACTGTCACTATCTCTAGGCATGTATATATTTGCATAACCAAGTGGTTTACTTTGCATTGGACTTTGGCTGGGCGGAAATGGCAAATAAATGCCGAGAACTGTGTCACCCAATCGATCGATACACCTCCTTCTCCAGCAGAGTCTGCCTGGCCACTGAGGTCAAGAAGAATTCCAATCTAATTATGGCATTTATTAAAACTGTCTCCCTTACGAACCAGTGGTGAAGGTATCAGGGGGCCCGAACTCTACCCAGTCCCCTATGGGCACTGGGATCCACTGATCCTCAGCGACAATTTACGACGCGCTTCGCACAATTCAAATTCTAACAATCAGTACATCATGCCTTGGTGACATCGTTATGATCACGACCGGAGGATCCATCCCGGCGTATATGCATACAAAGAAATGAGGCCAGAGGCCGTAGTTTATCACGTTGCTCACATCAAACGCTCGTAAACTATTTTGTCTTCCTTGAATCCCAGTCCCTCCCCACCCACTCCTCCCCGGATCGATCGCATTGTGGTTTGCATTTTTGATTGATCGCTTCATACGTGGCACAAAGGACGAGAGTACAAAATGTAAATCGAACATGGACCCCGGACAGGAGATGTGGAAGAAAGGATACAGAGAGGGAGAGGCCAGCATTGGCATCGATCATCATTTGGGGGTTTGACGATCAGCACGTCGACGATGATAATCAAATCAAAGGAGCCAGAGATCAGAGATCGAAAGGAAGAGGCACATTGCAGAAGACAGTACCATCATAACTTCACCTGTGTCGCGTCCTCCCTTGAGGTCTTCGGTTCGGTTCGGATTTTGGGGACAGAGGATCTACCTACGCAGCAGCGGCAGTCTCTGGGACCCGACAATCGATGCATAATTAAATTTAAACAAATCAAACTGCCAGTGCGGCAGAGGAAACAGAAATCAAGTTGTACATTGGGACCACCAGCAGACCCGGCAAGTGAAATAATTTGCTGGGCCCACGATCGATCCATCCACCGATCGAGCCAAGATCAGCCTACACAGCCTGCAGAAGCAGCAGCAGCAGCAACAGCAGCAGCAAAAAACAAGTACATCCCATCCGATTCCGATCCAGTCCGGTTCGCTGATCGTAGGACGATGCCTCGTCTTTCGTCTTTCGGTGGCTGTCTCCGCTGATCGTTTAATCTAGCGCTAAAGATCAAGCGACCTCGTCGTCATCGTCGTCGTCGCTCGTCCCACGTTGCGGTCCGAGGCAGCAGCAGAAATGAAATGATTGAATTGTGTCTCGCTGTCGATCAGTGCGTGAGTCGATCGGGCAGCCAGATCGCCAGCCATTGATACAGGTTCCAGGCTCTGGGATATGGCAATGGGAATCGGACTCGGAATTGAAATTGGAATTGGAATTGGAGAACTGCAGGTTCGGCATCGGGATCGGAATGGGTTTGTATGCAAAGCAATGAGTAGTTGAGGGCTCCGTTGCGTCTTTTGCATAATGTTGCCCCCGATCCGATCCGATCCGATCGCATGCAAATCGGTATCGACTTTGAGTCCTGTTTCCGATCGCTGTCGCAGACTTTCACAGTTTTATAACAAATTTGATTGAGCCCCAGCAGCTCCCGTTCCCGTTCCCGCTCCCTCTCCCGTTCCCGCTCCCTCTCCCGTTCCCGTTCCCTCTCCCTTTCCCTGCTCCCTCCTTTTCTCTGTCGCCTGACGCCGCCGTCTGCACCTTGCAAATGGTTATGAATTGATTTTTGATTGCAGTCGCTCCTCAGCCGCATATGCATATGAGATTGATATGGGGATATTGCGACTCGGTACGGAGTCCGGTCCGGACCGGACCGCACCGGGTTACCGTTAATACCTGGCCATCTTTCGGCCTGCATACATTTGCATTGCGATCACTGATCACCGATCACCGATCACCGATCGCTGGCCGGGGCTTAGCTCAGCTGCTCCACAGGGACGTGGGACTGCAACTGACTGGTAATTAGCACAGCACACGTGTGCTATTCGCAAGGAACTGCTGTGATGTGTGTCCACGATTGAGTCATCGGCAGAGGCTAGTCTATCTAGTCGCTATCTCTGCGGTACCATCGATCATGCGAGGTCCTTTGTGAGCTGGCAACAACAGCCTGCCGCCAGGTAGCCGAAAAGATCTTTTAATGAAGTGCCACTCTCTGCGCCGTCCAATCATCACTAATGTGCCTTAATGTTTATGCAAAACTCACACGAGACACGTTGCATGTGAGTTGGAATTGGAATCGCCATAGATCATCATCAGCCGGAGCCGGAGATCATAGTTGCAGACTGCGAATTGTACGTGTTGTCGGTCCTCCGGGGAGTTCCAGTCCCTGCAGGTACGATGAGAGGTTCCGATCGAGATAAGAATGGGTTCTGGACCCAGCACAGTTCGAGGATCATTCGATGTCACTGGAGGATAGCAGGGAGCAGAGCTGGAGGAGGATTAGCCGGGAAGCTTTTCGCATTAACCGATTATTCCCGAGTATCAGCAGGCTGCGATCTGAGATATGATCCCTGCTGGTCTGATTTAGGAGATTTCAGACTACTTGGGGGATTTGAGATGGATTTCTAAGAGCTTACGATCTCTGGGTGCTCGCTCTCGTTAACAGTTAGGACGATCTCACGATCGAGCTTTTTGTTGCTGCAATCTGTGGAACTTGTCCCCTAATCTGATGGACACTCGGATACTGGGATACCAGCGGCACCAGTGCAATCGGAACCAGCATCTTCTATCTGCTTGACTTATCCCCAAGCTCATTGCCGGCTGATAAACTTGCATGTCGGGCCGTCAGAGATATACCTATATGAATGAATGAATGTCCCGCTCTAGAAGAGGCGGCTTAAATCGATTTCTCATGTTTGCCGCGCTTACAAGACCCTCGGCGGGTACGCGGCCGTAAAGAGGCGAACTTTAAGATTAGCCAAGTGCCAAGTTGGTGTTGCCGCTGATTTCATTATCAATATCATCGGGCGGCCATAAGATGATGTAAGATATTCAAACCGATAAATAATTGCAACAGATCGATGGGCTCCGCTCTGCAGAAAGAGCCTGTAAGCGGCCGCGGGGCGGGGACCAGGCCAGAGCCATCGAGCAACTTTATTAGAGCCTCTTAACACGATGCCAGATTCGATCCGCCGCGATCCGATGAGATTCGAGTCGACTCCACTGCTCCGGCTCCTGCTCCTGCTCCTGCTGCTGCCAAAAGACATTAACAAACTGGCCAGCAGATCAGGCGATCAGCAGATCAGCAGATCAGCAGATCAGTGCAATTAAAATGTTATCGCTGTTTGTTGTTAATGTTGACGAGCCGCGATAGAGAGAAAGGGCAGGAGAGAGTGCGAAGAGGCTCCGAACACTTCCTGTGCCGATGCTCTTTGGGAAGAGTGATTACTCCGATTTTGTCAGAGCTTTGGCCATCCAGCCATCCAGAAGAACTTAAGCTAGTTTTGGCATGTGTATTTCTATATAGAGGGATTTCTCTAGTATTTTTAACAAATAAGTACAACATTTCTAGTAAAGGCATTTCCGGAACAAGGACTCAAGAATTATAACATGACATCTGTGAATATTAATATAGTATAATAATATGAATCTCTAACCTATTTCGTAGAGTTCTTGTCCTGCAAGAGTATCCACCCTTCGATTGCCTTGAGAGCCTTGCTTGTTGCTTCACGCCTTTGGCCTTTTCGCTGAAAATTTAATTTAATTAATTGCCAAACACACACAATTCGCATAAAAAGCGGCGACCTTCCCTCCGAGGCGCAAACTTGAATAATTGCGGGACTTGGGGCATTTAAAAAGCTGATTCGCTTTACGAGCGCATTGCACTCGGTGGCAGTGCCACTGCCAGTGCCAGTTCCAGTGCCAGTGCCAGCGCCTTTATGATTGGCAATTAATTAGGCCAAAACGCACGAATGCGAATGCGAATGCGAAGGGCGGCGGCGGCGGAGATCGAACTGCATCGATCGTGTTGCCGCGGGTTATTTGTTTTTACAGCTACCGTATATAGCCGAGCTCGATTTGTTTGCTTAATTAATCGCAGCTGTAATAACAATAACAGGGCGCGCTCTGCTTCTCCGGGTGCTTCGAGGTCCGATCGATGTCCGATCTCTCCGGGCATGAAATTAGTTTCTCCTTAAGAGTTGATCTGGGAATCGGCCTGGCCCGGCTCGGCTGGGCTCGGATTCGGCCTGAATCGATTAGTACGCGCAATTGCACTTCAATGGCAGAGTGGCGCATTGGGTGATTGTGCTCCGATTGTTTTGGTCCTTGGCCCTCACACTTGGCCATTGTCCTGGCCATTCGCCAAGGCAATACTAATAATAATAAAAAATGTAGAGGAAGATCCATAAGACGGGCCTCGGCAGTACGGTCATGCTAATCCTTTCCCGCCGGAGAAGACGTGTGTGGGCTGCGCCAGTGCGGGATTAGTTCCCGATGTGATGCATTTTGGCATCCTCATATAATAGGGAATCCTCTAATAATAAGAGCGAACGAATGCCCCGAAGATGGCTGCACAGGAGAAATGCGTTTTTTATTGTAATATCTTGGGCAACTCCTAAGCCGAGGCCAACGAACGTGCCAATGGAGGACCACCCCTAAAGACCTCGGCTCTCGGAATTTATTGCCCTAGAACTTAGGCCCCTGACTCAGACTCATCCTCGTCTACCTATCTTGTACCTGTGGCAGGACCTTCTCCGCTGCTCTGCATCCCGGGCACGTCATTTCAATTTTAATTAGAGCAGCTCCCTACCTCTGCTCTCTGCCGATCGATCTGCATTTCCACTCGTAGCTCAGGCAGGAATTTCTCAACTTTTCCCTTAGTTAGTCGGCGGCGGGTTCTTCAGATCCGCTTCGATTATAATTAGATGGCAAAATGCCGCCAGAGCCGAATTGATTGTGAAATAATTTCGAGTGCCACCTTTGCGGTGTTGATTGGGCTCATTTCTGGGTTCGGGGCGAGGTCCTATCGAGGGATTCCGCTCTTGATGTCGCGTCCCAGGGCAGGCCATGGGATAATCGAATGGCTGGTCGGCCGGCTGGCTGGCTGGCCAATTCATAAATGGAATGGAAAGTTGTGAAGGAATATTTTCTTTGATCTCCGCAGAGGCGGAGGTTCAATTAGGGATTTTTTTGAGGGAGTGGGAAAGGAATAATGTTGGTAAACGATAAGAATTCCGATTTAGGAAGAGTCCCCAAGAACTTGTGTGTGCTTTACATACTTTTTGGTTTTCTGAATTTTATTTCAATTAAATCTACTCAGTTTAAAAATACTATATCACATTTTCTTAGACTTAGGGATGCGAAATATAATTTTAGATTATGTAGAAGAATTAAAAGAAATATATTTATTGGGTTTCGGGGCAGAGACTAGTGGAACTGCCCTCGCAGCCCGGCATAAGCTGATGTATGCAAAATATGCCGACACAAATCAAAAATAAAATCGGCAACTAACGAGCCGCTCCGTCAGCTTAAAGTTTAGCGATTTCTTGCTTGCTTTCTGTTATTTTATTTTATTTTGTTTTATTTTTGCGGTGTCTGCGCATGCGCGGAAGCTGCTGCCAAAAAGGCGGCAGGAAAATTAGTTGCAAATTTTTATTGGCGACAGTTGGGCGCTGGAGTGGGACCGGGAAGGGACCCGGGGAGACAATGGCTAAGCCACTTAAGTGGTCACAGCCTCTGGACAAACAGTAGCTCTGTTTTCCGCCGAAAAGTGGCAAAAGGATGACGGCTGAAAGGATTGTGAGGGCGTGTGCTCCGCCGCTTGAATGTCAAAATATTTCGATGGAAAACGGAAGAGTTGAGATGAGTTTCCGATTCCTAGGACCAATTCTGAGTACTAAAAAAGAGTTTCGGACAGGAAGATCAGTTGACATTACCAGGAAAGGAGGAGGACTCGTCTGAGTAGATACCAGCATAAAATATACAAATAAACATACAAATTCGCTGGCTGGCAGGCGTCTGACTCGTGGGCTCGAAGATGCTGGTAGATGTTGGGCCTTCTGGGACTCGGATTGACCGCAACAAGTCCCAGCTGAGCAACCAGCCAGCTCTCCCGGCTCCGCCAGGTGTGCGTCGGGCTGTTGCAGCTGGCGGACTCGTGCCAGTTTCGCTAATTGTGTATAAATATTTGGCCAAAACAAACGCTAGGGCCCACATCGATTTGCCACGACAATTAGAAACTGTTTAGCTTTGTGTCCTGCGAACTCGGCCAGGGGCTCATCCCTGCCCAGCATGCTAATGGCAGTTAAGAACTCGGATATAGTATATTCCTTGCTCATTTCAAGGTATTTTCGAGCACCGCATCCCGGTCCTTTCGGTCCTGTCGTGTTGGGCGGTCCCGAATGTCCCATGGCCCGGCTTTGTTCTCGGGGACAATGTTTTGACCGCATTGCCAAACCAAAATACACTCGTATATATCTGCTGCGTCCTTGCATGCTATTTCCCTCGGCGACCCCCGCGCTCACAGCACCAGCAGACAAAGGGCAGAAGGCCAAGGACCTTGGTGGTCCTCCCTCCGCTCTGCTGGCCGCGTTTGCTGCAGATATGCGTGACATCTTATTCTGGCTGTGTCGCTGTGTCGTCGTGTCTCTATTATGACCCGGCCTCGCCGGGCTTTCCACGATCTTCAATGCCATTTCTGTTGTCGTTTTCCGAATTTCCCATTTTCATTTCAATTCGATAGCCATTCAATTCACTTACCTCCATTTCCGTGGGCGTTCGTCAATTGTTGTATGGAGTCTCATTGTCCCGGGTCGATCTGAGTCCGAGTCCGATTCGAGATAAAGATGGGTTTGCGCAGTGGCACATTTATTGTCCCTGCGTGGCGCATCTGCCGCCACAAATAGTCTTCCTCTATATAGAAATATATATATAGAGCCATGCCCCTGTATATATCCCCGGAGACAATTGAGGCGTGATTGCGGCGGCATTCGCCGTGTGCGGTGCGAAAAATATAATTCCCGCAAAATCAATTATGGGAGTGAGGTCAGTAATGCCTGATTTCTGGAATTTTCTCAGCTACCGAAGGCATCTGAGGAGCCCATAAATATGGCCAAGCTATGGGACTTAAGTTCTGGAAAATGGTGCACTCCGGCAGATTAGAAGTATCTCCCAACTTAATTATTAGGATTTACATAATTACTTATACAACAAACGTAATTTGCCGAATTTGTTTGTTTGCATAAATAATCGAGGCCTTACTATTTTCCTGGCCTTAAATATAGTAAATGTAGAGAGTCCTTAACAAAGATCTCTGCATCTGATCGAGCCCAGATGATGTCTAGATAATTTTAGAGTAGAACCCACTGCCCAGGATTATCCGAAAATTGCGCATCATTCGGGGGAGAGAGTTCCAAATTAGCTCTTGGGTTTTTTGGGCTCTGTGGCAGGGCGGTACGCGTGCTGATCGGAGGCTCTAAGCCCATTACGTCAGCATGTCCAGTTCTTCTCGTGATCTGGTGTGAAGAGAGTCTGCGGAGAAAGCTGCTAAGCGCATTCGCTGCGCATGTCGCCTCGAGGATCAGAATTAATTAGTCTGTGGAAATGGCCGTCAGGGCAAGGTGTTGGAAATCTCTGATTACGCCGTCGGAAAATGTGGAGTTCCCGAAATTTTAGACGGCGTGTGTAATTCGAGCGGGGGAGGGGAGGGGCCGCTTATCAGTAATCATATTTGCCACGCCGGCATGGTGGGTGAGTGAGTGTGCAATTCAGGGCGCAGGAAACAACTCAATTTGCCGTGTGCGCATATCCTGTGCGAGGGTCCTCCTTCACCTCTGTAATTTCTGTGGTTTTAACACCATTTCTGTGGCATTTTCCTCGCCTCTCCCCCTCTTTTCGGCCGAGGGAATTATGGCTTGATAATTGTACTTCGGTTGGCACTTCCTTCCGCTCGGCTTGTAATTTCAAGCGAGCCAAGGTTGTTCTGCTGATACAGTGTAGTATTTCCTTTAAAAACTTAATCTATTCCTTTACAATCCCTGAATTCAACAACACTTTACCCCGAAAGAAGAAATAATTTAGCAGTCAAAATGCCTCACTCTCCGACTTACTTTCCACCTCAAGCGATCGAGATCAAGAGCTCTTTTTGGACTTTCCAGCAATCGGTGGCGAGCGCCAGACGGAACCACTTGACTGAGAACCGAGAGCTGCTCCTTTTCCCTGTCTGTTACTTGTCCCGTGTCCCGTGTTCCGTGTCCCGTGTCCCTCGTGCTCATGTTAGAGTGCCGCCCGGCTGCCCGGCTGCCCGGCTATTGGGATATCTAAATTTGTTTGCTCTCGGAGGCGATGACAGGCCGCGATGACGGCCTGAGCGCGTGTTGCCTGTCAATTGCGGCTCGAAACTCTTTCACAACTCGCCTCGGAGACTCGGCGACTCGCGGTTACTTTCAGTGAGACGTCAATCAGTCAGCCAGTCGATCGGTCGACCAATAGAGATTAGGCAGAGATAGGGAGGCGAGGAGGAGTTAACAAGTTGTTCGATTCGGTTGCTGGAGGCGGACAAGGGGACAAGGGGACCTCAAGAACACTCTAACTTCGGGGAGTGTAGCCTGCGCTTTGGTTGAGCAATCCGCTTCCCCAGAAATCGGTGGAAGTATAAGATATTTTAGGAAATGTCATGGATCATTCTAGAGAAGCGGTGGGCTAAACCTAAACCTGTTCTAGGGCCACAGTCGTAGTATTATCCGAACTTATAGTCTTTAATTTTATGAAGATTAAAGGTAAGGTCTCCTTGGATCTTAATGGTATATGGATACTCTGGATACCTCTCCACTCTCCACTCTCCACTCTCCACTCCTCTACGGAAACTACCACCTTTACCTATCCCCTCATCTATTCAGCTTCACACACTCTTGTTTGCAGATCGAATCCCTCCTGGAGCGTATCCACGATTCGCCATGCTTTGTTAGCTTTCCGTTCCCCTACTCCACCTGCGATCGGTTCTGGTTGTGGTTGTGGTTTCGCTGTCGGCTTGGTTCGAGGCCTATGCAAAGTGTTCTCTCTTAGCGCCGTCTCGCTGGCTTCCCTCGATCACGCCCCCTGAATGGAGACTGCGATCGGAGCGGATCGAATAGAATTAAATGGGAATGGGAGGACCTAGAGCTCAATGAAACCGGCGGAGCACTTGTTGTTCTTCCACGAACTGGGGAGAGGCAACCTCAATTAAAGGGACAACCTGCTGCGAGCTGGTGCTCTGGATTGAATGCTCTGAATTGGCGGAAGCCCCGGAAAGTCGGTCCAAGTCGGAATGGGAATCGGAATCGGAATCGGAGTCGGAGTCGAGGGAGTGACCAGTGCTTGACCCAAATGTTTAGGGCATAATTGTTCACGCCTCGGCCTCGGCCTCGGCTAATAGAAACGCTTTGATCGGCAGCGACGTAGATCCGGCTGCGACTATTAATTTCCTTGCCTCAAAGTCCTGGCCTGGAGATCCTTTCGAGAAGAGAAACTCGAGCAATACTCGATAGACTTCGGTTTGAAGTCGGTCGGGTAAACGGAATGGGAACAGGTATAGCGAAAACATACAGCAAGAAAAGGACCTCGGCAGGACCTGCTGGGCATCGCCCGCTGTTAGTCGTAATTGCAGCTACAAGATACGATATCTGCGAGATATCAATTTGCCGGTGAATTCGCAGGAAAAACAAACTCGACGGCGATTGAGAATTGCGATTACTCCGAGGACTTTGTCACCCCAGCATCCTACGATTAGATAGTCCCGCATCCTCGGCCGGCAAAGACACGTGTCTATATTCGGCTGTCTCCTTCTGCTCCTTCAGATACATATCTGTATCTATGTGGACATGTAGTTTGTATCTCAACATCGTGTTGCTGAGAGCGTTGAAAATATATTTCATTTTAGAGCATTAATAACTAATATATATATTATATTATATTCTTTCGAGGTATTCCTAGCAAATAAGAATATATTCTGTATCCTAGATCCTACTTCGCATTTACTTTCGCAAATATTCCAGTTTTCCCTATATCTTTGTGGCTTTGGATCTTTGAATGCACAGTCCCCAAGAATGTATCTTTTCAGCAAAGGAACACATGCATTTGGCTTGGGAACGGATCTTTTTTGGTGTTAAAGCGTAGACGCCCAGTTTTTCGAGTCTTTCTCCCTTTTCCTATACATTTTTTGATTTTTCGGTTTTCCGGGGCTTCCTCTGTTCACATTTCCCGGCTGTGGGTGTGGCATGCGGTCCATGGAAACTGAGTTGCCTAAATGCGAGCAGAATGCGAGGGAATGCTGAAAGGAGTCTCCTTGCTGGATCTCCCTTCGATGCTGTCATCGCCGCAGGATCCGATCCGATTTTATTATCCTCCGAGGCGGACAACGGAGCGCAACTTGGCCGCTGCTCTCTTTGCTGTTTGCTGTTTGCTGTTGAATGTGCACTGTGGGCCATTGCAGGCAGGACAATGGCAGGGACAATGGTGACAATTTCACGTCTTAATGCACCTCAATGTGCATTAAAAATTGCGGCGGTTTGCGTTTGAGTTTCCACAATGCCCACATGTACTTTTTGCAAAGCGCATTTTGGGCCTCGCCTGCTTTTAGTTGATAAATCGATTACCGCATCGTAGGAGGCAGTCTCAAAAACAAAGCCAGGACGCAGGACTCGGAGTGAGAACGGGGCCAGATCAAAGGCACTCGGCTCGGGAATGGCCAACGTCATCATCTCGATCATTATCCGGGCCCGGCTGGCTGATGAACCAGGCCCAGAGCGAGTGCATCTAGATCGCATTCTTGTGGTTGACATTTTCCCTGCTCCGGTCGGTGACTTTGCTTTGAAGATGTGCCTCGACGCCGCCAACCCAAGGATCACCTCTATTTTTTAGCCTCAGCCATAGACTTTGACCCCGCGTTCGCATTGATTTTCCCGCTCCCGCTGCCGCTCCTTCTCCCTCCGTCTCTGCATTTGTGGTTTCTGCGCCGCTGCCTTTGTATCTGAGGCTGATTTTCGGCCTGATCTGATTTTCCTAATCTCCGATTTAGTACGTCTTTGTGTGCGGTTTTGTCCGCAGTGTATTAGCGAATTGCGGACCAAGCTCTCAGGGTCAAGGGTCTTGGGAACCATCTAGGTCCGGTGGATAAAATCAAGGAAACTAGCTGTGCAATTCAATTCATTGGGGAAAGACTTAAGGCCAATCTTCTGCAAGGATCTTCAATAATTAAGGACCACTCCACAACATTTCTAGTATATAGCGTACAGAGAATGGAAGAGGAAAAGCCACCCTTTATCATAGAATATATTTGATAAAACCAGAACATATATGGCATTCCAGAGTGTCGATATCCTATGAAAGATCTTGGCTAAGAATAAGTAATAAATATACTTATCGAAGAAGACATCGTCCCTGGGCTTATGTTTGTGTCCACATATCCGACTTAACCTCGGATATCAACCTATTCTCCCTCCCAAGACCCTCCCACTGGCCAACTGTCCCGATATATCCCGCTGCCGGAGATCGTTAGTCCGTGACATTGTCGCGCCCTTAACAACAAACACGTGTTCGTCCGTGCGACCGGGCCAGGACACGGTTCCGGTTTTTCACGCCATTTCACTTGTCCGCCCCGCAAATTTCCACGTGAAAACCCGCAAGTTTCCCAAAAACGAGAGGGAAAAGTGGCAACGGGGAGGGAACAGGTAGAGGATTGGCCACGGTACCCAGCGGTGTACGGTCCTTAGCGACACCTTCGCATCGGACACGCTCGCTACGAATACCTAAATGCTAATGTCCTGCCGGGAGGATAGCTGGGATTAGCGCATAATGAAGCCCCGCAGAATCCCGCAGATTTGACCTTTCGATGGCTCCCCATACCCCTCTGCAGCGGAGGAGATTCAGGACCAGGAATGGAACCATTGCCAGTGTAAAGTGAAACGCGCACTTCGTCGGCGAAGAAAGCAAAGAAATCACTTTTCATTGCGAGCACAATGGGCCGCAGAATATTCCAGGGAAGTCCTTTCAGCGGATCCTTGATAGCGCGGCATTGTGATCTGGCTTTTTCTTGCTCTACAAAACGCTCTGACATTGATTGCCTCTGATAGTTTATTGGACCCGTGTGGTACCCAGAGACCAGCATGGTTATGGGGGAGAGATTGGGAACAGGGATAGCAATCCGAATCCGAAGCCGAATCAGACACGTGTGCATCCGAGCACTGCTCTGGCATTGTCTAGATCTGCGCCATTGTTGATTCTGCGGTTAGTTTCTCTCCCCCCGCTCTGTCTGTAGCTGCCATCTCGTCATGTCAACAATCGAGTCAAAGTCCCGGCCGATCCTGAATAGAGTGCATCCAACAATTCACGGCCTGTGCGCTGTAAAGTCATTTAACTACCGTCGTCTTCACACTCTGCTAAATGTAGCGTGATCGAAGCAAAGAATATGTCCGGCACAGATACAGGCATTCTGATGATAAAGAAACAGGATTGCGAGGGTGCCATGGCTGGATTCCGGGATCATATCACGCTGTTAGCTAATCACTGGAATGCCTGTGGCGATGACGGGCCAAATGAGTTGTTTGCTTACCGGGCAAGGGGTCTTGAGGTGGCTTTACAAGATCGTAGATCCTACCGAAACTTACCGAAGATAACTTACTCCAAATGCTATTCTAGGGGGAGCTACAACTGTAGTGTATTAAAGCTGATGTGTATTAAAGATACTTGCTTGGAGATCACTTAAGATCTCTCTATTATTTTCTGACGGCTGGCTTCCTTGTTAGTTTAGGCAGTGCTGTTTTGGCATCGAAGATCCTTCCTGCTTGCCACACCTTCCTGGTATCCAAACACTCGATCGTGTTCGCCGAATTACTTGGACGACGACTCAATTGGAGTGTGGTAGCCACTCGGTGTCGCCTCATTAACAAGCTACCAGGAAGCCGAGAGGAGAGTCCAGGGTCGCGCTCTGTCCGGAGTTATAGATGGAACTACCGCTGCCACTTGACGCCTGGCCAAGTGCGAAGTCCGACAAGAGGCCAAGAAGATCGATCGATGGCTGGTGCTCTCGGGAAAGGGGAAGTTCGGGAGTTCGGGAGTTCTAGAGCGGGGCAACATGACCTCTCTTGTATTTTGACACATGGGTCATAAATCTCGGGATCGCGACGCCCGACGCCGTCATAAAGTCACATAACTCAAGCTACGAGACTACAATTTACGGGGACACGAGCAGAACAAGGACAAGTACAAGTACATCTACAAGTACAACCACTACAAGTGGGGTGTCCTTGGTCCTCCTTCGGGGTTCCTTTGAATTGCGACATGATAGAATAACATTTGCCTCTCGTATTTCCTAAGGGGCGCATCTACGAAAATAAATAAACGACCGGGGACACTTCTGTGTCTGGCAGGCCGAGGTCCGACGTAGATGCAAAACAAATACGCACTTCCTGCGACAAGGATAACTAAAGAAGTTACTTCCTGGCCGAGGCCAGAGGATGAATTTATTGCCCATGCTCCGTGCAGTTCAGTGATCGCTGTCATTTGAGATTGAGATTGGGACTGGAGACTGGAGACTGGAGACGGCAGGCGGATCAGGATCGGCTAAGGGAAATGGATCTGCTCTATAGTTTCCTTCTGAGCCATGAGCTAAGATTGCATAAGACTCCGGGCCAGGACTGGGTATCTGGGCTAGCCTATTAAGGGACATTGGCTTAGTCCCGTATTTTGACACCTAGGCCGGACAGGTCCTGGATCCAGGATGGTAAGCTTCTTTTGATATCCGGTAACAATGAGACACGAGACGGGACGGGACGGGAGTTTCACTCTCATTCAGCATGGATTCGCTTCCTGGTTTTATCTTAAGCTGACATACAATCACATTTCGCATTGTCCTCGTCCACTACCTACACAGAATCCCTATTCCTTCGTCCGCCTCGACTGCGCTTCCTTCTTCCCCCTCCCTCGCTCTCCTTTTATTTCTCCTCCTCGGTTTTTAGGGAAAAATATTGAAATTTTTCGGCAAGACGATATGCTTCCTGTTCCTGCTCATATCCTCCGGGGCGGGGTCAGCGATCCTTGTCGTCCTCTCTCCTCGCTTAATGCACGTGTCCAGCGCGCTATTGGCATTAGCATAATGTGGCAGTGGGCGTGGCGCCGCCCTGCATCTGCACGTCGCCTAGGAGACGCACATTCCTGCATATCATCCTGGCACACGCCCGAAAGTTTGCGCCCCGTCCCGGGGGTGGGTTCTCCCTAATGGGATGCACGCGGAGAAAATAGGTGCCCATTCAAGGGAAAGCCACATAGGACAGATCGGGAAGTATGAATATAATAACTCGGAATAATTACCTGGCTTTCTATGAGTGTATCAAGGGGGTAGCGGAAGTGCATTTCACGGCTCGTGATTACCGGCGACGGCGTCCAGCTTGGATGGAAAGCTGCCTGGCTGTCTGCGCTGGGGTGCTGAGGTCCTGAGGTGCTGGGGTGCGCCAGCCACGTGGATCGATCCTTCGGCCGGGAGGAGGAAGGAGCTGCATAGCAAGGAGCAAGGAGCAAGTCCTAGTCCACTTCAGCCTCTCAGGCGTGACTGCCTATTTCCGCTCGCGGCGCAGGGCCATTAACAATACATGGCCAAATTGAAACTCGTTAGGGAACAAATATATATTCGCCGCTGCTTCCGGTCGGGTGTTGAGTTCCTTGTGGGCTGTGTTGCCATGGCTACATGTGAGTCACTTGGAACTAACTAACTTGGCAACCCGCGATCTCTGCAGAGGCCAGAGGATTACTTGAACACAGTACTAATACATATTTCAAGCACTCTACGTCCCAAGACCCACTCATAATCCGAAGATGCGGGGATGAGATAGCGTGGGTTTGCTCTTTGAATGCGCCGATCCTGGTCAAGCAGGTCGTCGGGATCACTTGACTTAAAAAATACTCAAAATGTATATCATAATATCCATAAAGGTTTTCAATTTAATCTTATCACTGTTTCAAGAATTTGAATTATATAAAAGGATCAATCCAAAGGATCAGGATACAGCGATCTCTCACGGTCTTTAAATAAATTTCCCTTCATTTTCAGCACTTGTTTATATTTTCCTCTTTAGTTTTAACTTTTGTAAACGTTTATCTTTGAAATCTTTTGATCATTTCGTTCACTGAAATTGTTGCCGTTTTGGCTTAACTCTGGTTATTTAAACTCTGATTTTTCCAAAAATTATGATATAAAAATACCTATTTAAAATCCAAAAATGCATATATCTGAGGACTTCTGAACTGCATAATTTGGCCAAAAATGGAATGCCAGCCAAATGTCATATATCTTCCGATTCGCCGTTAAAATCTTAATTATTTTAAATTAGAAAACAAAGATCCAAAATTTTGGCAAATTTTTTTAAATTTTATAAGGGGTTACATCATTAAAATTGTCAAAAACTGACAAAAATTTTACTCTTTCTAATTTTTAAAGTCGATATGCAGATTAATTAAATACATAAAAACTAACACAGAACTGCTTTCCGAACTGAAATTAAGACAGTTTTGGCTTAGTTATAAATATTTTTGTCTCTGATTTTTCCAAAAATTAGGATATAAATAAACCGATTTAAAGACCCAAGAATTCGTATATCTGAGAACTTCTTAGCTGCATGATATGGCCAAAATTGGAGTGACAGTCTAATGTCATATATCTTCTGAATATAATATAGAGAACAAAACTTTTGATAGATTTTTCAAAAATTGCCGAAAAATTGGAATAAAAAGATTGGTGGATGTATGCTTTTGATTTTGGTTGTTTTTATTTTTATTATTGCATGTCAATAATAGGGCCTTAAAATTAGCTAGTTTAGTGTCTTCCATGCTTATAACAAACTTAGAACTATGAAAAAAATTTGTTTTATATCATTGTCTTCCATGCTTAAGCTATAAAAAAAAGAAGGTGGGTCGGTTCTTACGGGCTAACATAGAATCTGGGACTTGGTTTCTTCTCTCACTCACTAAGGCAACAGTTTTGGAGGTATTTACAATTTGTACAGGTTTTTGGCTTTTCGGAGGCTCTGAGATCGACTCACTGTTCCTGCCACGACGAGATGTAGTCGAGGAGCTCCTCGTCGTCGGGCTGCTCGTCGCTGAAGCTGTCGAAGGACTCGAACTTGAGGTCGTGCTCGGGCAGCTCCTGCTTCACGTAGCCAACGGAGGCGGAGCCGGAGCCCGAGCCGGAGTTGGAGCCGGAGACATCGGAGCCGGAGTACGAGGGAGTGGGCGAGGCGGAGTGATAGGAACTGAGCTGGCCCACCAGGAACTGCTGCGGGCTGTCGTCCTCCAAGCTGCCGTCGAAGTCGTTGTAGCTGTCGTTGCTGCTCTCGTCGGCCGAGTTGTAGATGGGTCGAGGTCCGGTGCCGTCGTCCAGCATGTCCTGCAGGCCGCGGATGTACTCAACGGCGATGCGCAGAGTGTCCACCTTGGACAGCTTCTTGCTGGCACCGCGCCCGCCGCTCGACAGGGAGTTGATCACGCTCTGGGGCAAGTGCTGGCGGAGATTGACGAAGCCGTTGTTCACCTGCTTGACGCGGTTGCGCTCCCGGGCATTCCTCCTGGCCACCGAAGGCAACTGCTCGCCGTAGGGCACCGTGTTGTAGTTGTACTTCTTCTTCATCATCGGTCCCAGCTGGGACTGGGACTGGGACTGGGACTGGGACTGGGATGGCTGCATCATGTTCTGCAGCTGGCTGTTGCCCAGCGGCATCTTGGGTGCGATCAGCTGATGGTGCTGCTGCTGGCCTAGGAGCTGCTGCTGGTTCTGCTGGAGGTTCTGGTGGTGGTGGAGCAGCATGTTGATGTTCTGGTAGTGCTGCTGCTGGAAGTTGCTGCTGCAGATGCTCGTCATGGTAATCCGTGCGAGGGCTAGGTGTGGCTGGCTAGAGTGTGGTGCTGTTGCTGTTGTGGAATCAGATTCCGCAATGATAAACCTCGTCCTGCCGGCACCGCTTTTATACCTACTCCCTCGTCGGCAGAGACGACAGCGGCGACTGCGACAGAGGCAGCGGCAGAGGCCGGCAGCAACAGGGGTTACTTAGGGGTTTTTTCCGCTACCTGCCCGGAGTCCTGTGAGTCCCGAGGCCCGAGTCCTTCGAGCAAGTACAAGTGATCGGGGATCGCTGCTTCCCTCTCTAGTTCTGCCTGTGGGTGCTCGGTCTGTGTGTGTGTGTGTGTGCCTGTGCCTTTGTCCTTGTTTTCCTTTCCTTTTCTTTGCGTTTGCGTTTTGGGAAAATCGAGACTTAAACCTCGGAGATCCTTGTCACGGGCAAAAAAGGAAAAGAAACGGAGAAGACGACTGAATGCACTTCCACTTTTGTCAAAGCAGCAAAAGAAAAGTGGCAGAAGGAGGAGCGGGGGATTCATTATGGAACTTGATATAAAATGTGATCCATCTTGTGAAAGAAACCCAAGTGAAAAGGAGAGCCGGAGGAGGGACTTTCACTGTCTCCAACTCTCCGATATCCGCTCTCCGCTCTGCTCCCCTCTTCCCATATGCATATATACGTTCTCATGTGTATATCCCGACTCGTATGTGGCCTTGGCAACGATCGCTTAACTTTTCCATGTCTTAAGCCCCCTTCTGGATTTGACGCGTGCTTCCGATCAGCCCGGACCATACATATATTTATACATATTTACATAAGCTCCGGAGCAACAACAACCAGTATCCAGACAAATCCCACAAGTGTGTGCCGCATCATGAATACCAAGGGGCCGGCGTTTGGGGTCCTGCAAAGCAAAATGATTTTGCGTGGGCCTCGTCGCGATTTTTTTTTATATTGACATCAGTCGCAGAAATCGAACAGGGTCTCGTCGGACCTTCTTGGGACCTGCCTGTCGGCGCTACACTTGCCAAAATATTAAATGTGTCATTAAAACACTTAAAATTAAATAGTAAGCGTTGGGGCTCGCTAAATGCGGCTTTAATACAAAGAGGATGATATACTATAGCTTTTATGGCTCCGACTTCGGAAAATGAATTGGAAAATAATAGGATGATCGCCAGCACACCCTTGGAATAAGTGTTAGTGCCATTTATCTTGAAATAAGTAGTAAACGCCTTGTTAATTATAATAACCAATATAAATATTGCTAATAATAATCACACATACTATATGACAATGCATATTTCTTAGAATTATAAGTTAGCTATTCCGTGAATCAAAAATCTACTGAAAATGTATGTAAAATTTTTACTTTTTCATTACTCAAAACTCCAAACTATTATTTTGTAATAATAGTAGTAATTCTTCGGCCAAGTGGAAGAACGTATCCTCATTAACCCTCGACTCACAGACTTGTGACTCAGTCAGTATTTATGCCAGCCGTAGCAAGTGAAGTATTTCGCCTCTCCAGCCCCCTCGCTGCCCTGCGCCATAAAGCATTCATAAATCTGTAAAAACACAAATTATACATCCATATGTGTGTGCAAACGAGACCAGAAGAGGCACAACTTTGTTGCAACTTTGAGCAATACCGTTAGGGGCAGCGAGAGGGTAACGAGAATTGCGCCCAATAAATGCATAAACCCTTGATTAACCCAATGGAGGCCGCGGCCAGGAGCAGCTGCCAGAACGAGATCAGAAAATAGTAGGAGGACTCAAGGGATCCCAGAAGAAAGAGAATAAAAAAAGCGAAGCCAAAATCGTTTACTTTTAATTGGTTTTTAAAAGCTGCCACCGAATCCTAATGCATTTCTAATATCCTGAATGGAAATCCTTTGCGTCATCACCTGTACGCCCCCCCGAAGGATCCCAGAGAACCCTTTTCGGTGCTGAGAATCCTTCTATCCCTCTTCAATTTGCTCCAAACACACCCCCTCGGCATCGAGAGAGAGGTAAAAATGTTTTGGTAGCATTTTAATTAGCCGCGGATTTCGTGAGTGATTAATTAAACCGCATGAGACGGGAAAGTGTTGAGCCTGATCCTATTCCTGGGCCTTTTCGGGGTGCCTGCTACCTGCAAGGAGCCCCGCAGCTGCCCAGGGTTGTCAGGTGCGGCGCGCAAGGGTGGTGGTGGCAACCAACAAACTGTGGCGCCCTCTCTGCCGTTCCCGAGTGTTCTTTCCAATTGGCTGCTCGGGGCTTCTAGTTGGCGGCACTGCAGCGACATCTGTTGTTCGTGGTAGTTGCTTACAGGATTCTGGTAGGACATAGGAGTTTTCCGCTTAGCCTAGGTGCTGGAAAACGGCTAACCATTGTTAATAATAATTATATTTCAATGCGAGCTAGCACTATTTACTACTAAATTACCTTTTTTACTGGGCTAAAAGTAATTAATTAATGCACGGAAACGAGTTGCCAAAATATATGATTTAAAGCAGCCTTGGCAAGGTGTTTATTCTCCACACCATTCCATATTGATCTGTGAAGTTGATCGAAGACTCACTCTTACATTCCCAGAAGCCGCTCGAGGCGGAAGCTGGCAGCAGCATCCTTTCCTCGGCTCGCTGCCGAAAACCTTATCGCCCCGAACGACACAATTAATTATATATTTTATGTGCCCTCGCTGTTCATTAACGCTAATTGGAATTCAAAACACCAGCTACTGGACGGCTGACCCCTGAACCCGGGAAGTACGAGGTAAAAAAATACGAGGGCGCATATGGAGAGTCGAATCACGTTCGCCCAGGACAAGTGCAGGACGTGATGAACTGGGTCGGCACTTACAGTTACCCATTGGCGATATCGTAAGCGTGAAATCTGTCAACTGAGGTCCCGGCCAAGATCCGTATCTCTATTGTCCACACATTAATTTGACTTTTTATGGGTGTTCCGCGTGGCCACTGGTCTCCGCTGTCTGTGCGGCGGAAACTGTCACTTTTGCCCTGTGATTTCTTATACACTGTGTGTTTCTGTATATATATTTTATTTCGATGAGGCGAAATGAAAGTAAAGTGAAACCGCTGGCAGTCGGGAGAGTGGAGTGCCGCGATGCCGAGTCGCCGAGAGTTAAGACTCAAAGCTGAACCTGAACGGTGGAGTGGCTTTCGCACGATCACACCTAATAACGGTAATTTACACGCACGCTACTTGCGATAATTGCGACGCCAAATGTGCTGACAGAGGGGGAGCGAGGGCGGGGGGAGAGGCACAGGATACGAGACTCCTCCTTGGGATCATCAAGGAAACCGAATCCAAGCCCGAGAACTGCGAACTGCGAACTGAGAACGCGGACCGCGGACCGCGGACCGAGGCGAGACCAAAGTCAAAGTCGAGCCGCGCATCCCGATGAACTGAGTGAGATAACAGGCAGCTAAATCAGCGGCAGTCGAGCTTCGGTTATTAAAAACGGCAGTCGGAATTGGGACCTGCCGAGATGCAGATGTACACTGGGCGCAAAGTCTGCCTCAGATCGAGATATTGATGAAGAAAATCGGCGGTTTTTTACTTATGTTTTGGGCTCACAAAGGATCTTAAATAACTTTCAAATTAATTACGTTATTAACTAAGTAACCAATGATTATGATTACCGATCGAAACACATAAGATGAAGGAATTTTTTTAAAGTAATAGTACTTTATAATTTAAGTTTTTTGAGGCTCCCGAGGCTCCCAATGATGGCTCCAGTGCCACTTCTGTAGCCAAAAATAAAAACTCTACGAGTTTCTCTTAGTATGTGGCCATATTCGATACTATTTTCTCTCAGTGTTCTCGTGGCGGTGGCGGCAATGCTTGATTGTTGTGGTAACCGAATATGCCGCTCTGCTCTGCTCGCGCGCGGCACCAAGTGCGAAAAAATGTTGTCGAGGTGTGAAAAATAACTGGCCAACTGTGGGCCAAGGAAGGGGCCAAGGAAGGGCCGCGGAAGGGGGAGGGGACTGCAGGGGTTATGGGGTAATGGCTGTGGGGGACTGCGGGACAGGGACTTGGAGGTCTGGAGGTCTGGAGGTCTGGAGGATGTGCTCCTTCGGCTGGGCACGCATCGAAGGTGTTGAAAGCTCTGCGCTTCTAAGAAACGTTTGTTGTTGCGATTTCGGTGGCTTGATAGCCGCTACCATATGTACGTACGTATATATATCCTGTTGGAGAGCGGTCTCCAGATGATATTTGTCGATGGTGTCGAGGTGTTAAAATTACCCCAAAGGTACATAATAATTACCTTAAATTGCAAAAACAGCGAAATAAATTTCAGGAACGAGGCGAGCCGACGGGGCGCGGAGTAGACTCAACCTTTGGCGGCCTTACTCCTTTTGTATTTAGTTTTTTTGCTTAATTTTTTGTGAAGCGTGCCGCAGCGCTGCCACACTATATATCCGCAGGAGTATATGTACACCCAGAGAAATGCAAATGGGGCGTGTGTCTCCTCCATAAAAATTGAATGCTGTCGCCGTAATTAACGCGAGAGACGCAGGCGCAGACGCTCGAAGCAAGCGGAGCCCGGGAAGAAAAATGACACAGTCCAAGCTGTTAGCCAGAGGCCGATCTATTTAATTAATTGCTAACAAGTGGAAAATGTTTAAATGGTTTATGGCACAGGCTTGGGCAGGGGGTCAGAGGGAAGAACGAGCGTATAAGGTGCATAAGGAGCATCCTTGGTGGTACCGCTTTGGGCCGTTTTGGGTCCCATCAAGACAAATTGTGATGGCTTTTGTTGTTCTGCTCCGCCGCTCTGCTCCCTTGTTCTTTGTTGTTAACTGGATCTGGATCACGCTGTTTTTGCTGTGGCTGACCGCGACTCGGAAGATCTCCTCCTTGGGGGATCGGAAAGTGTCGCTTGCTCTTTGGAGCCGGGCGACGGTGAAAAAGCGCCCTGAAACTTCCACATCAGATAAACACGTCTGTCAGCTGAAAAATTAAAGGCTTAATATAATAGGTAATATTAATTAAGTATTTAATACAAGTAACCACTCCTTGCTATTCTGGTGACTAGGTAAAATTTTCTTTTTAATAATATGCGTAAGAACGATCGGATCTTTCATTATATCTGAGGACTTCTTAACAGCAAAATTTTGCCAAAAATCAAGTAATTCGATATGCAGATTAAATAATGAAATAAAACCTAAGATAGAACCGCTTTCCGATTGGAAATTAGGGCTGTTTTGGCTGAGCTATGATTATTTTGAACTTATATTTTTCCAACAATTTTGGATGTAAGTATACCGAATTAAAGACCCAAAAATTCATATACCTGGGGTCTTCTGAAAAGAATAAGCTTGGCCAAAATCATGTGATAGCCTGAAAAATGTGGTTTCAGACACCAGGCGAACAGAAAATATAAGGCAGCAGCCGACGGCTGATTGAAGTCGTGTGGCCCCTGAAAGTATGCTGCACTTATCGCATAAGCAGCGTTGCGGTGCTACGTAATAGTATGCTACAAATATAACAAAGCCACGTCAGTGCAGCGGCCATCATCTTCCGGTTTCTGTTCAGCCCACGGCTGATTGATGTCGTGAGGCCCATGAAAGTATGCTGCACTTATCGCATAAGCAGCGTTGCGGTGCTACGTAATAGTATGCTACAAATATAACAAAGCCACGTCAGTGCAGCGGCCACCATCTGCCGGTTCCTGTTCGCCTGGTATCTGATTCTGTTCAAATGGGAAATTTGTAGGAAAAATCCGCTGGAATAATAAATATACCGATTTAATGACCCACAAATGCATATATCTGGGGTCTTCTGAACAGCATATTTTGGCCAAAAATCAACAGATGGCCAAATGTCATATATCTTCCGATTCGCCATTAAAATCTTATTTATTTAGAAATAAAATACCTAAAAAAATTAAAAAATTTTTTTTTTTCAATTTTTGAAAATTTTGTAAGGGGTTACATCATTAAAATTGTCAAAAATTGACAAAAATTTTATTTCTTTAAATTTCCAAACTCAGTATGCAGATTAATTAAATAAATAATACCTAAGATAGAACCGCTTCCCGATTGAAAATTAAGGCAGTTTTGGCTGAACTATGAATATTTTTCTCTCTGATTTTTCCAAAAATTTTGATATAAAAATACCTATTTATAGGTCAAAAAATGCGTAAATCTGAGGTCTTCATAACTGTATATCTTGGCCAAAAATCAAGTGATAGCCAAATGTCACATATCTTTCGATTCGCTATTAAATTATTAATTATTTAACATTAAAATATTTAAAAAACATAGAAAAAAATTTTTTGTCCATTTTTGAAAATTTTATAAGGGGTTACATCATTAAAATTGTCAAAAATTGACAAAAATTTTATTACTTTAAATTTCCAAACTCAGTATGCAGATTAATTAAATAAATAAAACGTAAGATAGAACCGCTTCCCGATTGAAAATTAAGGCTGTTTTGGCTGAGTTATGAATATTTTTATCTCTGACATTTCCAA
>VNKC01000390.1:0-122473 GCA_008042775.1 Drosophila pectinifera
TTTATTTGCAGTCCCATTCACACGGGACTTGCCATTGGCCAGCTCGAAGTTGGCTCACAGTTTTCCTCGCATCCAGGCCAATTCTCCAGGCCCGAAACCTCTTCGGGGCCCCTCACCTAGGCTGTCAGTGGAGCTCCGACGGCCACATGCCGTGGCAATTGATGTCAAATTTATAACGACAAATACTCGAAAAGTTTGCCACGTAGCCCGAACACACAGTCGTCCGCCGAAGTGGCTCCCCTCGCAGGCCCCGCGAGAGAGAGAACATATTAATGTAATTTTATTTAACTTATGCTACATTTATGCCTCTTGTTCGCTTTGATACTTTTGTTTTTTATTCGCCGCCATCGCAGAGAGAGCGGACTGGAGCTAAGTTCTGTATCCTCAAAACAGCTGTTTGTGCACAAATCCATTGAAATCGTAAAATCAAGTCTGCTTCGTTAATTTTTCTATAGAGTCATAGTATTGATTGTTGCTTCACAACAGTAACAGTAAGCAGTGACCAGGTAAGATTTCCTAAACAAAAAAAACAACAACAATAATTGTCAGCAACTTATACCACTAACCACCGAATCCCTAGTCAAAACACATCAGTGGTTCGTTAGGAACTGATCTCTTTATTGGGGGCTCACTCCTTTTAATAGCTAATCCACTTATGTATTAGTTACATATTTCTTATGTATATTATATATCTATGCTAGAAACCTCTTGACATTCTGTAGAGGCGATAAGACTATTTTGGGAATTCATGCATCTTATATTTAAGTGTATGTTTACATCTCACCCCAGCTCATACCGATGTGTGGCGAGTCTTATTACATGTGCATTCCCCTTTTTGTGGCACTTTTTGTGCGTTGCTTGCATGTGATTTTATATAGTTCTTAAAATACATATATGTTGACAAAGCCGCGCGTGGTACTTCAAGTTGTTCCCAGAGCGCGGACAACAATACATGTTCACCTTTTTGAACAAAATCAAACAACAAAATCTCAGGTCCTAACATTGATTTAAATTTATGAATGATGCCTTAAAAAATGTCAGTATCACTTTAAAGGACCTACATTTTCTCTCCTTTTTTATTAATGCAGAAGAAAAAAATTGTTATACTATATTTTACATAAATTAAAAAACCAAAAGAAAAAAATCTGTTATATTCAAATCAATTCATACTTCGCGGCCAACAGTGGCTGTATTATCCAGAAAAAGCCATACTGAAATATCGATAACTCATCAACGTCAATAATCGAAACGTTAGAGTGCCGTCCCTAGTGTTCACAACAAACTTTTGGAAATATCACCAAATTTTTGGGAACATTGTTTATTTTGGATTTAAATTTCCTATTTCCGCTTGCCATGCAATGGTAAGTGGCGTTGCATAAACCGGCGTCGGGCAGCTCGATCGGACTCGGATGACCGGATGACCGGATGACACAGCCACAATGCGCCACCTACTGAACTCTCCTTTCGTTACCTGCAGTTATAAACTGGCCACCAAGCGCAGCTTATACAATGCAACGGTTCTCCAGGCGGACTCCGGTGCCCATGTATGTAGCCCCGACCTGGAGGCAGCGCGCCAGAGTGCCCGGATAGTGGTAATCGGAGCCGGACTCTCCGGTCTCTCGGCCGCCCAGCACCTACTGGCTCACGGCTTCCGTCGCACCGTCGTCCTGGAGGCTACCGAACGGTACGGCGGCAGGATAAACTCGCAGCGCTTCGGCGACACCTTTTGCGAGCTGGGGGCCAAGTGGGTGAAGATCGACGGGTCGAAGGATTCGATGTACGAGCTCGTGCGCAACACCGAGGGTCTAGGCAAGCAGATTAAGCACCCCGAGCGGCCGACCTACGTCCAGGTGGAGCAGGATGGCGGCCAAGCCATCAAGCCAGCCATGGCGGAGCTCATCGACACCCTGTTCCGGCAGCTATGCCGCGGCTTTAAGGTCTCGGACCGAGTTAAACGCGGCGGAGACATGCACGCCTTGGACAACGTGATGAGCTACTTTAAGGCAGAGAGCGATCGCATAATTGGCGCCACCTTCCAGAAGCCAGAGGAGCGGCAGGCGGCGCGGGAGATCTTTCAGTCCCTGTTTAAGGAGTTCGGCAGCGTCCTGGGCTGCTGTCTGGAGTATGTGAACATTGAGCACATTACCAAGTGTCCGGTGCAGCCGGAAAAGCGTCCGCTATACGTGCCCACCGGACTGGATAACGTGGTTGAGGAGCTAAGCCAGCAGCTGGACAAGGAGCAATTGCAGACGGGCAAGCCCGTGGGTCAGATTCAGTGGACACCGTCGCAGTTCAAGGGAGTGGGCTGCCTGGACGGCAGTCTATACACTGCGGATCACATTATATGCACCCTGCCACTGGGCGTGCTCAAGAACTTTGCGGGCATACTGTTCCGACCGACGCTGCCGCTGGAAAAGATGTTGGCCATACGTAACCTAGGTTTTGGCAATCCCCTGAAGATCTATCTCTCCTACAAGAATCCAATTAAACGGTGGCTCAAGACTAACGTCCGACCACTTGGCACGGTCACAAGGAGCTCCGTTGATCAGCAAGCGGAGCGCAATTGGACCCAGCAGGTGGTGGAGATCAGCCAAGTGCCCAGCAGCCAGCATGTACTGGAGGTCCACGTGGGTGGCGGGTACTACGAGGAGATTGAAAAACTGCCGGATGACAAGCTGCTGGAGCAGATTACCACACTACTTCGACGCTGTATTAGCAATCATTTGGTTCCCTATCCCCAGGCCCTACTCCGCTCCAGCTGGAGTACTTCGGCCTGCTACCTCGGCGGACGTCCCTACTTCTCAACGAACAGTAGTGCGCGCGATGTCCAACGCCTGGCGGAGCCGCTGGGGGAAAAGTCACCGAGCCTGCTCTTCGCCGGGGATGCAACTGCGCTCCAAGGCTTCGGCACCATTGATGCAGCCCGGTCCAGTGGCATTCGAGAAGCACAGCGCATCATCGATTATTACAGAAATAGCGTGCATTGCCATTGATTGGGAATCAATCGCTCAAAATTGCTGCAAAATGGTACAAAGAATCTACAAATAGGAACGCTCTAGTCAAAATTTATAGTTACAATTTGTTGTATATATTTAAGCAGTTACACTTTGTTTTATTTAGGCTTAGCACGTTAACAATAAAAGCATTAACAACAACAACGTCGATACACAATGATTAGGACAATATATATATGTAACTCTAATGTGGCGATGGAGGCCAGGCCTCGCATCTTTTTGTTGCGATGTAAATTCCCTAAACATGTCGCGATTGGTCAAAGGTATTATGGGTTCTGTTCCGACTTTGAATTTCCTGTCTTGAGCTCATAGAATGAAAGCAATATTTTATAACATGGTTGGGCAGCGGATTTCAAGCTCGGAGCCAAGAAAAGAGAGCAAAACAGATGTCGTCTGCAACGGCAAGTGCGGTTTTTTGATCTTGTAAACCTTAACAAGTGATGCTTGTCTCGAAAATGTGTAAGTTTTGCTTTGGTACATCTGAGCGCCCTTTTTTTCTGCCGATAAACTCCTTAAGGGTTTGGCAACGAAAAAAGTTATGCGAACTGAATGAGCTTCTTATCCATGGTTTCTTTTTATAACGCCTTAAATAATAACTAATAACAATTAATTAATGAATTAATGCAGCTCTCTAAATTCGAAATATGCCGGAACAAAACTTGTTAATCTCCATTTACTGCTCCTGTTCCATTTCGTCGGCCGCAGCACTAACTTCCTTCCACGAGTACTCCATATCCTCGGACTTGGTGAAGCGCGAGCACACCGCCATGCGTAGGAAGTAGACGTTGTTGATCTTGGCCGGTACCATGTGGATATTACCACGCCCGTTGATCCTTTTCAAGAGAGCCTCGTTGCTCTCGTTGCTGCCCTTCAGGCGGAAGCACACCAACCCCATGTTGACCTCGGCCGCCAGCTCGAACCTCGAGTCCGCCACGCACAGGTCACCGAACTGCTTGGCGAAGTTGCAGTGCCTGCGGATGTGGGCCTGCAGATTCTCCACTCCGTACAGGCGCAGGACAAACCAGAGCTTAAGGGCGCGGAAGCGACGTCCCAGGGGAATTTGCCAGTGGCGGTAGTCCGGAGCAGATCCCTGCATGTCGTGCTTCAGGTAGAGCGGATCCACGTTGAAGGCATTCACCACCCAGCTGGGATCCTTCAGCCACATGGCCGAGCAGTCAAAGTTGACCAGCATCCACTTGTGGGGATTGAAGTTGAAAGAATCCGCCGATTCGATGCCCTTCATCAGGTGGCGGTACTCCGGACAGATGAAAGCAGAGCCGGCATAGGCGGCATCCACATGGATCCACACATTGTGCTTGTTGCCCACGGGTCCACACTCGTCCAGGTAATCGAAGGCACACGAGTTCGTAGTGCCCAGGGTGACCACGGCATAGAAGGGAATTAAACCCTCGGCCAGATCCTGCTCGATGGCCTTTTCCAGGGCATCGCCACGCATCCTGTGGTTGTCCGAGGGCACGGATCGCAGTCGGACGCCGCCCAGGAGACCGGCACGCTCCACGGAGGAGTGAGCCTGATCGGAGCAGTAGCCTACGAGCTTGCCGATGATGGTGTGCTCGTCCCACTCCGGGTGCTGAGCCTTGACCTCCTGCACCTTCTTGGCCTTGGCGCCCAGGAGAGCCACCAGTGTAGACTCGCTGGCTGTGCCCTGGATGACGCCGCCTCCCTTGCCGCCCGAGCAGGCCAGGAACTCAGCGGGCAAATCCAGCATCTTGCCCAGCCAGTCCATCATGACCACCTCCAGCTCCGTGCAGGCGGGACTGGCAATCCAAGTGAATCCTATGCAGGCAATGGCTCCGCTCAGCATGTCAGCCACAATGGCCGGATAGGAGTTGGCCGTGGGGAAGTAGGCATGGAACTTGGGGCTGTGCCAGTGGGTCACTCCTGGCATGATGACCCGCTCGATATCCTGCATCACGTCCTGCCATTTCTCCGGCTTCTCGGGTGCCGCATCAGGGATGAGGGGCTTCAGATACCCAGGCTTTACTTCCGGCAGAACCCGCCTGTAAGAAAGTAATCTCATTAACTCTCTGATTGCATGAAAAGCTTCTTCCTAATTGGCTGTGAAACTAAGTTATGCCACAAAAGCCATCGGGAATGGTAGGGTCGGGAAAGGAGGAAGCGAAGCATCCTTTCATCCCCTACTTGTTGCCAGTGGCAATCAAAAAATCAATAGGATTGTGTAGAAAAGTGTCGTTAAGTGGTGGGATAAAAGGGAATAAAAGCTAAAGACGGCAGCATTTCATATCTGATCTTTCTTTCTTTGTGCTTTAAATCAAGATTTAATTATATATTTAAATAAAGATTTAAATATAATTTAATTATAATTTTATGATATTTATATAACTGGCAATGTGTCGAACATTATTTAAAATGTGTAAGGGCTGGTTTATCATCTTATTGTTCTACCGAAGAAGTTAAACATTAGCTAAACTTGCCGTAAAAGCAAATCGGTTTTTTCGATTTATCTGAACGAGAAAGAATAACAGAGTGCTGTTAAGCACTGAATTGTGCTGCAAAGCGCAAGCACAGGGTTCTGAAGTCAGCAGTAGTTTCTTCAGGCGAAAAAGACTTGACAAGGAGTCTGAGTCCCTGTTAAAATTGGCTCTCACATTTGAAGCGGAAGAACTCAAATTTTCTCAGCATTGACTAAATATGTTGGATACATTTTAACAATAAGACTAGAAATTGTAAGTTTCAGACTTTAATAACAAATAGAAATTAAGAAATATAATTTAAATCATCAAGAAACTAACTTAACTCAAAGTAAGTTCGTGTCTGACTTATAACTTAATTAATTTTATGAAAAAGGCGAGAGAAAACTAAAATAAACTGCTGGAATGGTCTAAGAACAATGAAATACCCGTCGCTTTTGCGCCAAGGTGTCTAAGCAACTATATCTACATGGAAATCAACCTTGACACGCCAACATTATAAACCTTTTTAATGCCGTAAAGATTAATTAGCTAACAAAAACCTATGAAAGTGTTTGAAAGTACAGTAAATACGAAGGAAGGTCGCCTAAACTGCCTATAAATATATATAAGTATAGGAACAAAAGCAAAGGTCCAAATACCCGATCGCAGCGACTTTCCCATGACTAATGCTCACAAACGTGTGCAAAATGTCATTCACTTGCCCGGAATCTTGAACAGAACGAACTTTCAAATTGAAATCAGACAACACGCGGCTGAGGTCAAGCAGCACAGGTTCCTTATAAATAAAACCTATATGTAACATCGACAGTGCTACAAATTAAATTTAATTCAAGCTAATTGAGACACACACTCACACACACACCTGTCTCGATCTCGCTGACTTACCTTTCGCGTATGTTCTCCAAATATTCGGCAATAAAATCCACCATTGTCTTGGCAAAATCTTTAAACTCGGGCGCCTCCATATCGATCTTGAAAGGTAAGGGTAACAGAAAAAGGTCAGAATTGATTTGTGTATTGCTTGGAGTCAGCTTTAGACATACCGAGACCTTGGGATCCAGTTTATCTTCCACAGTGTTAGCTTTACCATTACCGTTAGTTTGCTTTGCTTGGTTAGTGTTATTAATGGGTAATTTGCTCATGTTGTGTTAGTCAAATATGTATATAGGAATGGAATGATAGTGGAGCTTTGGCGGGGACTAGAAAAGTAGAAGTGAAAAAACAGAAAGCACTCTATCTGTATATATGGTGTCTTAAAACATAGCATCCTAATCAGATAATCCTAATCAGAGGCAGCTGTAGTGGTGCTTACACTGAGCTTAAAATAATATAATTATGTGTATTCATGTTTAATGAGATTATACTTTTTTGGTTTATTTCAATTTTTAGCTTCACTTATTTCTGTATTCATTGGTTAATACCAAAGTTATTCTCTTATTTCGTATTAATGTCTTTAATTATATGCTTTTCGTTTTGCCTGCATGCACTTCTTAAGTGTTCTATGATTTCTAACAAATATAGCTTTAGTTCTTTCCCAATTCTTTTTAATTTTGTCTTTTAATTAAGAATTTACTCGCTAACTTGGTTTGGTCTCACAGTAAGTTTATATGATAATTAGAATATTACCATTAACATTTTGTATTAATTAACTGGGAATTATTTTTCTCAATTCACTTTTAGCAACGCAAACAAGTTGGCATTGAGACTGGCGACTTTTGTTGCCAGCAAATACACACATTCTTCGATTAATACACAAATTTTCAGATACTAAGACCCGAAATGTAAGCCACTAAAGAATGCTGAACCTATAAATACAGCAAATTAAAGCAAAGCAAGGCTAGATGGCTAGTTTTAGATGTTACGCATTACGTATACGCCGCGTTAGCCCCGAAATGAATCTTTTTTCATGCACTCATTATGTTGCCCAAGCACTTTAGGTATTTAAATCCTATACACACACACACGCCACTCACCGTGCACTTTAGTTAACTGCCTTTAATTATTTGCACTTGTCGCCGAGCTTTGTTTCCGTTCCGAACTAAATCTTTGCCCAACTAGAGTTCGCTGTAGTTGCTTCTATTGCTATTTCCGTTCGATCTGGTGGAGCTGCTGTGCTGTGCTCGGCATTCGCCTCTTAACTGAGCGCCACTCGCTTTGGGCCAAGGCTTTTAAAGCTCGGCCAACTGCGCTGCCGTCGTCGCAGGACCGGTTCAAGCCGCGCTGCCGCTGAACTTCACCTGCCTGCGAGCTGTAAAAATATA
Source organism: Drosophila pectinifera (assembly GCA_008042775.1). Classification (NCBI taxonomy): domain Eukaryota; kingdom Metazoa; phylum Arthropoda; class Insecta; order Diptera; family Drosophilidae; genus Drosophila; species Drosophila pectinifera. Next base: position 7,732 of record VNKC01000390.1, read on the forward strand.
TACTATGTATATTCTGCACTTGATTTGTTGCGTTCTTTCCATTCTGTGTGGTGATTTTGTGACTCTTTTGGAACATGCATTAATCTGAGCGTGACTCAGTAGCAGGACATTACACTCGAAGGTGGAATTCTAATTATAAATCAATCAATAACATAAGTATCTTAGAAAGTAATCAACACATAAATTAATTATTTAACAAAGTACTCAAAATAGATGTAAAACTGGACGAAAAAACTCTTTAGAAGCGATGATTTGGTAACTTATTTTACTGTTGCTGCTTTGCTTGTACATTGCAGGTAAAATGAGCATACGAAAAATGGCTCTCACATTTAAAGTGAGTGTACCGTGTGCTTTAATTATACTAATAAATTAGTTAAACTTGATTTCACTACCCAGCAACCCAGCTTTAAATATGTATATTATTAAATCAAATATTTATCATTATTTTCTTGAATGTAAATGTATATGTAAATATAAATTTGTTATGTTATATTTAAAAAAAAATCATAATGCAGCTTAAATATAATTTGTGCATTTATTTATCTCATTTGAAAATCCTCTTTAAAGCCTAAACTACGAAGAAATTACAATTATACCCAAAGGTCTCTTTTTTAGAGTAAAAAATCAATTAAATACACCTTAGATCCCAGAAGCTTAGTGATCACGTTCTCCCCAACTCTGCTCTCATTTTGGAGAGAAATGAGAACTGAGCGCCAGCAGGAATCCCCATCGTGAGTCATTGCTGGCCGGGATTTCCTTGGGCTCCGGCGAAAAGATCGTACGCAAGAAGATAAACAAATAAATTACAAATCCATAGGAGAAACAAGAAACAAGGCACGCTTTACGCGCATCTGCGGAACAGGTTTCCAAAGCATCAACATACACAGGTGACGTGTGGTCTTTGGATGTGACCCCCGATCCGCTCATGTCATAGTGACGTCAAAAAAATGTATCCTCTCCAGCCTCCCACCCTGGCTTTCCTATTGGGATAGGGGAAGTGAGTGGAGCATTGCGAGTAAGGGATGCGAGAGAGGGGGCTCGTGGGGTGACCTGCGGGCTGGGCCAACTGTTGCTGGGTTGGAAGCGAGTGTGGAAGTGTGTGTGTGCCTGACAACATTTCAACGAAGCCACTTTGGCAAATCACTTGACTGAATCAACAGATTTATATGCCATGCCAGCGGCCCTGCTTTCGCTTTTAATGCGTTGGGTGCACCGTCTGCCCATGCCCAGTCCCATTCCACCCACATTACGCTCCCTTACGGGTCTCTGGAGTTGGGGATTGGAGCAAAGAAATACTACAGTTTGATTTATGGCTGACTTGGAGTTGCGAGAGAATAGAATTATGGGGGAGTTGCCCGTCTATGGCGCCCTCAAGTGGGGATTGCATAACCAAGCTGAAGAAGTGAAGCTGAATGAGTTAGTTGAGATAAACGAAACAATAAGTGTATAAAATACACATTTAATAAATGCCAAAGGATTACATTACTTTGAGACTGGAACCTTAATATATATATATTTTACATCCTAATCTTTCGTTACCTTACAGCTAATATGTGGTTCTTGGAGATTACATTATAGATTTTTTAATATTTAATTAACGCTAACTAAGGTTTTAAGTACTCTTAAAATCTCCCCGCAATAGAGGTTTATATAATAACGTATAAATATTTCCCTTTATGTTTTTAACTAAATATAATTTATTATAAAATTATTAAATTATAAATTCGAAATTTTTCAATTTTTTATATCACATATGCTAATATAAAATAATTTTTATCAACCTATAATAATTTAGTTATAATATTTATTTTACATAAATGAAAAACTTCTATAGCTTTCAATAAAAATATTAAAATAAAAATAAAATTAGAATTTAGATGGAAACATTTAACCGATGACCGTTACCCCCGAAATAAAAATCTGTTGGCCGTGGCTAAATTAATTCGTCTAAATTTGTTTTTAGGTATGGGTTTAAAAAAAATAAATTTAGTTTGGCGAAGAGCATTAGAAAATGTAGCTAGAAACATGCTAAATCACAGGTTAGCATGAACAGAAACATTTTTTTAATGATTTTAAATAATTATTTTTTATAAAGACTTTCAGCCTATCATTTAATATTACAAGAATTTGGGAACGGGATTACTTATTACACATATGCAATGGCCTTGTACCCTTAACTTCCAAAAGAAATAACTAGCGATCAAGACACAGAAAGTGTGTAAAGTAAAATATATAATAAGTTAAGTTCAATAAATGTTTGTTATTATACCAATTAAATATCTCCAAGGTCGGAGCCCAACCACAAACCACCACACACCACGAAAACCACCGTGAAAGTAAAGTAAGCAAGCTACAGTCAGTATGACCGACTGTGATATACCCGGTACCCATTGTGGGCAAATTCACTTATTCTTATTATGCTCAGATTTATGAAATTCTCAAATTAAACAGGGCGGAAAGCAGAAGAAAATGTTGACATGGAACATGAACAGGAACAACATATAACACACTAAGAGAGGTAATTTTTCCGACGATGTTGTGTACTCTATCATGAAAACTATCATGAGTTTTTTAAAGTTTTTTCTTGTGCGGACCTGGAGCTGAAAAATACACTACGTGTCCACCCAGGCCTTATTCATATTAACATGGTTGCAAAACCAACAGGTTCCAATCCTATTGCATCCCAGCTAGAGTCTGAAAAGATCAATCTTCAAACAAACAAAATAAATTAAACGGTTTTATGTTTATTGTTTATGGTTCACAATCAAATTTGTTCTTTGTGTTCTGCACGTGGCTCAGTTTAACTGAAATTCTTCTAGCCAGAGATGCAGATCTTATCGACCAAATCAGCTGGACGCGCGCCCCCCAGCAACCCAGACAACGGGGAGACAACAAGGGTTGAGCCGCATTCGGAGCACGCACAGAGGACCGAGGATCGACCTCGATGGGGAAGAGAATGGAAAAACCGTTTACATGAGACAAATTTTGGTTGTTTCGCTTCATTTTCTCCACACTCAGTCAGTCGAATTGCATATTTCAGCAGAAACAAAAATCGAAAAGTACTTAGTTAAATGCTATATGTAGGTAGTTACAACTTAACGGAACTAGGCGCTGCACCCAGCTACTGTGCGATGGTCGACGGCAGATTGAGCAGCGTGCTCTGTCCACTGGGCAAGTAGGCAACGCCGCGGGACCTCGATAGCTGGTAGGCAATATCCTCAGCGGCCTCGATACGACGCAGCTCTACCAGGCCATCGCCGGCCTCGCCGAATGACTTGGCCAACAGATCGGCGGCAGCGGCATCACCCTCCGCCGAAATGATGGAGGCCAGCTTCTGCTGCTCTGCCTTCTCCACGACGAAGCGGGCCTTCTCAGCTTCCTGCTGGGCAACCTGCTTCATCTCGACAGCCAGCGTGAACTCCCGTCCAAAAGTCAAGTGTGTAAGTGAGATATCGTCCAGAATGAAGCCGAACTGCTTGGCACGCAGAGTCAATTCCTGAGAAACGCGCTGGGATACCATCTGTGAATGGGTTAAGTTTAACAATTAATATTAAATTAATTAAGATGGTGGCTTAACAAGGGCCCTATCGACCCTACGACCCTAGAAGTGATGCCTTCATCTAACTCCCACGACTTGGTACCCACCTCACGCTGGGTAATCAGCTCGCCGGCATCGAATTGGGCCACCACAGCCTTCAGCACCTCGGGCGCAATAGAGGGCAGCACACGCTCATCGTAGTCCTGGCCGAGAATGGTATAGATCTTGGGCAGCTGGTCGGGAATGGGGCGGTACAGGATGCGCAGCGTAATGTTCACGTTCTGCAGATCCTTGCTGCCCGTAATGACCGGCACGTTGCGGGGCTGCGAGCGAATGTCGAAGATGACGGGGCGCTGTACCCACGGAATGAAGAAGTGGGTGCCCTCGCCGACCACAGTCTCCTTGACGCCGGTGAAGCGATCGAAGATCACCGCCCGGTGGCCGCCTTCCACATTATATAACGCCGAATTTACAACGCCACCCAGCACCGCCACTCCAAGGCCCAGCTGGCCGATGCGATTGAAGAATTGAGCAGCCATTGTGTCGTCTGTGGTAAAGTAAAAACGTACAGATTTATTTAGTTGGTGTCATAAATTGATGTCTACACAAAAATAAAAAAGCCGACTGGATTAAGCAATTTCATCAAGTTTTTAGGTTAGAACGTCATTGTTATCCGACAACGTGATGTTTACGTGATTTTCGTCCTAGTTGATTGGGGTTTCCTGGGAAAGGCAATGGGTACGCTTTCGCACTTACTAATTAAAGCTCTTTGAGATAAATTAAATCAGAATATTGTGCAATTTTGCCCTTTGAAACGAACAAAACACGAAATTCAACCGCACGGCAGACCGATACTTCGATAGTTGTGCTGAGCAGAGTTGACAGGTGGATACGGGTTATCGCGGCACTTATCGATAGTTTATATTTTTATAGATTAGCACATATAAACAACAGGATAGCTGGTTGAATGTGCTGGGTTTATTAATAAATTACAAACTTATAAATATGTATATCAGCCACTATCTCAAAAAATAAACTTTCTAACCATAACTTTACAATATGACACATAGAGGTCGCCACTATGCCACAACTTTAGGTTATCGATAGTAAACATGGCGCCATTTTTAACTGTTATCAAAATGTTTTAAAAATTTGTAATAAATGAAAAACACCTTTACGCCTTTAGCAGAAATTGCATTTTAATTTGTACAAGACTTGTTGAAATTCCCAAAAACTACTGCGTCATCTCGGCCCGCCCCGCGCCCTTGGGCATCTTCTTGTTAGTGGAGTCCTCCAGCTCCTTGGCCTTGTAGTAGTGCGGAGCCACCTCCAGCAGCCACTTGCTCTCAATCTCGATCACCTGGCGCATGTACTCCTTGGAGGTGAAGACGAGCTCGTGGTACAGCACCCATCGCGGCAGCTCCTCGAAAAGCGACGAGTTCGGGTGGATCATCACCGTCTGGTTGTGCTTAATGGTCTTGTAGTGGCCCCCCTTGGACAGACGCGCCACGTGGTAGAAGTAGCCGGCGGTGGCCGCCTTGCGAACGTTCATTGTCTCCGGCAAGCAGCTAACCATGTCGATTTCAACGCGCTGCATCAGGCCAACGAGCTGCTCGCGGACATCCCGGGCCCGCTTCATGGACCGATACTGGATGAAGTTCTCGTAGCACCATTGGGTGCTGTAGTCCGTCTCCGCCCACTGATTGTATACCTGGAGCAGGCTCAGGTGGTCGCCGTGCATGTCATTGAAGTTCTTCCGGGCGGTATCCGCGTGGATGATTTTGTCCTTGGGCCTGTAGAAGATGGCGCTATTCACGGATAGCATGGCGGCAATGGTGACCATCTCCTCGGAGCATTTGTATCTGGGAAGGATCAATAATTAAGATAGGATACATCGACTCTATGTGCTACTTACTTTTCACTTGCCAGCAGCATCTTGCCCATCATGGGATCCACAGGGAACTCGGCCATGCGACGGCCTAACTTGGTCAGTTCCCCATGGTGGTTCAGGGCACCCAGCGCGTACAGCTGCTCTAGCGCCAGCACGAGCGTTTCATGCGGCGGCGGATCCAAGAAGTCAAAGTGTATGAGATCATTGATACCCAGAGCCTTCAACATGAGCACAGCGTTGCCCAGATTGATGCGCTGTATCTCCGGCACAGTGTTATCCTCCAGTTCATGCTTGTACGCCCACGCCGTGTACAGGCGGAAGCACTTGCCGGGCGCAGTGCGTCCCGCTCGGCCCGCTCGCTGATTGGCCGAGGCCTTCGAAATGGGCACCACCATTAGGGACTCCATACCGGTCCGGGAGTTGAAATTGTTCTGCTTGGCAAAGCCGGGATCGATCACATAGACGATATTATCGATGGTCAGCGAAGTCTCCGCTATATTCGTGGCCAGGATCACTTTGCGCGCGTTGGGTGGCGTGGGCTCGAAGATCTTGGCCTGCATGTCGCTTGGCAAATTTGCGTAGACGGGTATAACGATCAGTTCACGGATTTTTGAGCCCAGTCGCTTGACGCGATCTTGAAGAACCTCCTGGCAAGTCTCAATCTCATCCTGGCCGGTAAGGAACACCAGAATATCGCCTAAAGGCTGCGTGGCATGGATCTGCAGGACCGAAACGCAACAGGCATCGATGTAGTCCGCTTCCGGTGCCTTGGTGTAGAAAATATCGACGGGATAACGACGTCCAGGTATACGGAAAATGGGTGCATCATCGAAGAAGGCCGAGAACTTATCCGCATCCAAGGTGGCACTCGAGATGAGCAGCTTCAGTTCGGGCCTGAAGCGAGCAATATCCTTGACTAGGCCAAACAAAATGTCCGTGTGCAGTGTCCGCTCGTGGGCCTCGTCGATGATCATCACGCTGTAGGAGGCGAGATCGGGCTCCGAGAGGAACTCCCGATGCAGTGTGCCGTCCGTCATGTATTTGAGAATGGTGCGATCCGATGTGCAGTCCTCGAAACGGATGCTGTAGCCCACCTCGTTGCCCAGCTTAACGCCCATTTCCTCGGCGACACGCGCTGCCACCGACATGGCGGCCACGCGACGCGGCTGGGTGCAGCCAATCATCTTCTTATCCTTGGTGAAGCCCGCTTCAACCAGATATTGCGGAACCTGTGTGGTTTTGCCCGACCCCGTTTCACCCTCGATGATGAGCACCTGGTGATCCTTCACTGCTGCAATCAGATCGTCTTTGAAGGGATAAACAGGCAGTGATCTCCTCGTCTCATCCAAAGTCAAACGCTTGCGCTCCTTCTCTGTGAGTTCCGGCTGGCGACTGCTGGACTTTTCACGACTTCCGTCCAGAGTTAAGGCTTGGATAAAGTCAATCTGATCGTCTAAGAGCAGCTCGTACTCCTCCTCAGCCTTGGCATCCTTGGCACCGAAGTGGAAGCGTGCCGAGGCTAATTGTTCGGCCTCCCATTTCTTTTGCTCCGAGTTCGGTTGCCTCTCAAAGTCATCTACCTCCACATATTCCGCTGAAATTAAAGATGTTTAAGGTTAGGAGAGGATTAGGCTCGGACATTCACTCACATCTCTCGCCCTTCTTCAGATCCTGGGGCATGCGATAGCGTTGTACGCGCTCCAGTTCCCGCGCCTTCTCATGCTCCTTGGCAATGTTCAGCAGCTGCTTCTTGTACTGGCGCTCTTCCTTCTCCCGCTTGGTTAATCTGCAAGGGGTCTCTCATTATTTAGTCTCTGTCTGTTTTAACTATTAACATACACGCTCTCATCGAAGAGATATTCATCGTCCAGGATGTCCGCCTCCAGTTCGGCCACCTTGTCGTCCTTACGCTTCTCCAGGTACTGGCGACGCGACTGCAGACGCAGGTGGGGCACAATCTTGTCCCGGTCCTCGTGCTCCAGCTTCAGACGCTTGGTGGCCTCCTCGATGGCCTTGCGCCCGCCCGTGGAGTCCACCACCTTTCTGGTACGATCCTCATCGCGCTGCTTGAGCCTGTTGGCGAACTCGTCACGCTCCTGCAGATCCTTCAAACGCGACTCCTCCTCGCTGTCCGGCTCCTCGGCGCTGCTGCTGCTGCTGGCCGTGCGTTTCCTATTTTTACTCGACATTTTTCATTAATAAACAAACCCAAACAAATGAAGATGAGGAAATCACCGGCTGTTATCGATAACCGATAAGTTGCGGAGATGCGAGCCCAGCTGTTTTCCTAATTACCGTTTAGCTACTTTTATTTGAACGGTTTCTTTTCTAGTGGTTACAATTTATAAAACCTATGTATATTTCAGCGCACTTTATTTATATGTCTTTGGAAATATTACTGTTCTGTTTATATCTTATAAGCAGTTAAGCTTTTTAGGCTTACTAATCGATAGCTTTATGTTAACTTGATATACTTGATAACTTGATGATAATCGATATATATGGCATTGTTATTTTGATTAAGTCCCATCTCAATTTAGGACCATGTCGCGCCAGTTGAGTTTTAATCCTCAAAAGGAGTTCGAACTGATCGAGTATCCCGGCAAAGTGGTCAACCCCGACCGGATGCTGGCGACGCTTGGCGGAATAATCAACATATCCAAGGTAAACATTGGATTACCGAAGCTGTGTCTCTAGTTTCCTTCAGGATCTTACTCCTTTTAGGTGCTGGGCGACGAGGTCAAGCGGCTGCCACTGCGGTTCCATCCGGAGAACCCGTATAACAAGCCCGCGTTCGGTGACTGTGTTGCTAAAACCGGTGTCCTACTCTCCATAACCGTCAGGCGTCACAAGAAGGACAGACAGCGACCGCCTGAATACTTTGTGCGTGTTGTGGGCCACTCCAGCAGAGCATTCGCCTTCGATTCCCTTTGTGACTTTCAGTACCTGCCCCTCTGGTCAACGCCGAGGAGTGACAGTGCAAACGCTGCCCTGGAGCTCACCTATGCCCTCGATCAGTTGTTACCCAGAGACACCGCCGATCTGGACTATTTCAAGTAAATAAATGTATAATTTTATAATTACCCTTTCCTATTATTATATATAATGATCTCCTTGCAGACGCCGACATAATCAACTCCTGTCCCTCCCAGAACTATTCACCCACGTTGACGTCGTCTACGCGGGAACCTATCGCAACGATAGCCAGGAGGATGGCCAGCTGGAGGTGCTGGGTGTGCAGTCAAAGGCCACCTACGAGAACCAGGACGTTATATCCTTTAACATGGTGGATAGCTTTCCCACCCAGGCGGACTCACAGAATCTCAAGCGTCTCAAGGTGAAGTACGTGTCCGATGAACAGCTGGCCTGCGTCAAGAAACTGTTCGATGACTGCCCAATTTGGACTCGGATCGCGTTGCAATATGAATCTGGACTGACCAACGACAAGCTGAAGTGCATCACCCCCTCGCTGGCGTATTACTTTAGCAACGGACCGTGGCGGACTCTGTACGTACGCTTTGGCTACGATCCACGCAAGGATTTCAATAGTCGCTACTACCAGACCTTCGACTTTCGACTGAGATTCAGCACTGGCCTCTCGGAATTCGTTTACTCCAAAAAATTCGTGAAGCAGCGAAAGGCGGCGAACGTTGCGTTTGGGCCAGCCGAGGACGGCACCTCCGATTTGGTCCAGGACATCGATTATCCCTACTTTGACGAGCACAAGCTACCCCGCTCTCGGCAGTGCATGCTGCGTTACTCCGATGTCAGGATGGTGAAGATCCAGGAAATGCTCGAGAAGATACCAACACCTCTGACCGGCGCCGTGTGCAATGAGAGAACGGGCTGGCTGCCGCCGGGATTTGATGCTCAGGTGCGGCAGATCGTCTGCGGAACCATTAGCGAACTGCTGCGCAGCCACTACCGCAAGGAGCACCTAACTGCTGAGGTAGAAGCGGTTCCCCAAACCGACGTTGTCGAGGAGGAGGACGAGGCCGAGGCCGACGTCGAAGATGAAGACACGCAGGAGGAAGATATGGAGCTGGATGAATCACAGGCCATAAGCAGCTCCGAGCAGTACGCGGACACGGATATCGAACAGCTCTTTGAAAATATCACCAGCTGAGGCGAGACGATATTTTGAAATGTAATCTTATTAATATAATTAAATTAATGTATTACTAGGTAACTACATGTTAAGCACTAATTAAACCTTCACCTCATCTTTGGTTGAGATTAAGATGAGACAAAAAATTAAATGCTGAGACTAAACTGAAGGAACTACATATCTGTTCTTCAACACCTGTTAAAGTTTAAAAAAACTCCTAAAAAGAACAAATAAGACTAAATTCTTCTCGATATAAGCGTAGGCGCGGCCTTTATTCTTGCTCAATTATACAAGTTAATTGTAATAAGTTTCATTTCATGAGCATAGGAAGCTACAAATCATTAAAGAGTTGTGTTAAGTTGTGTAAATGCTGGCAGAAAAGCTCGACTCACTCCATCGTGGCTTAAGGCTTGCATCTGTCGAGGAATCGGGGGTACAGGCAGACCTCGCGGATGTGATACCGGTCAAGCAGCCAGCAAAGGAAGCGCTCCAAGCCCAATCCATAGCCGCCGTGGGGCATGGTTCCATAGATACGCTGGTCAGTGTACCAGTAGTAGGGCTTGGGGTCAATGCCCTCGCGTTGGTAGCCCTTGAGCAGCTCCTCGCTGTCGTATATCCTCATCGATCCACCCACAATCTCGCCCACATTCGGCAGCAGGACGTCCACGCTCTCGGTCAATCGCTGATCCTCCTTGCAGCGCGTCATGTAGAAGGACTTAATCTCAGCCGGAAAGCGGCACAGCATAATGGGTTCGTTGATGGTATCGGTCATCTTGCGCTCCGGAGCCTCGGGTATATCCTCGCCGAACTCGTAGAAGGTTCCATCGTCCTTGGTCACATTGTTCTCCTTCAGCCACTTGATGGCATCCTCGTAGTTCATGCGACGGAATGGCTTCTGCGGCGGCTTGAAGTCTGGGTTGAGCTCCTTCACCAAGTAGCCCCAAGGCGACTTCAGCACGCGATCAACCACATCGCACACCAGATCCTCCAGGCGGTCGAGAAGCTCATCGAACGTGATAAACGGACACTCGGCCTCGACGTGCGAATATTCAGCCAGATGACGGCGCGTGCGGCTCTGCTCCGCTCGATAGCTCTGGGAAATGGTGAAGACATCGCCCAAGGCCGGCAGACACGTCTCCAGATACAGCTGCGAGCTCTGCGTAAGGTAGGCCTCCTCGCCGAAATACTGCAGCTTAAAGAGGGTGGAGCCACCTTCCACTTGGGTTTGCACCAACGTAGGCGGCGTCACCTCGTTATAGCCTCGAGCCTCGTAGTGGGCACGGAATGCCTGCGCCACTACGGAACGCATCTTGAGCACCTTGGAGGTGTTCTCGCCACGAATCATAATATGACGGTTGTCCAGCTGCACATCCGGCTGGGCTTCCTCGTTGAGAATGGCGTCAGCGCCACCGGGTGGAGCCAATCCAATCACCTCCCAGTAGTCCACGTTAAGTTCGTGGCCGCCAGGAGCCGTCTTACCTTCCGGTACCAACTTCAAAGTTCCGAACAGGACCACAGAGCTCTCTGTGCTCAGGACCAGGGCATCGTAAGTCTGGCAAAGCTGATCGTTCAACACGCACTGCAGAAAGCCAGTTCCGTCGCGAAGGGTAATGAAAATGAGGGACTTGCCCTGCCGCCGAAGACGATGCACCCAGCCGTAGACCTTGACGCGGGTGCCGCGATTGGCGGTGCCCTCGAGGATGCGAATCTTGCGGGCCACCGGCCAACTGGGATCCTCGGCTATCTTCACCTTGCGAGCCTCCTCCAGATTTTGCTGGCGCTTCACCGCATCATCGGCCTCGCGCTGCTGTTTCTCGGCATTCTTCTGGGACTCGCGTACGAACAGCTTTTGGATCTTCTTCAGCTGCGACTTGGCAGCCGGCTCGAAGGGCTCTGCTGCATTCGGGTCCTTGCTGTCCACGTAGATGGTGGGGAAGGGCTCCTTGCCAGCACTCCGCATCGCCTGCAGGATGGTCTTAAAGGGTTTGGACTCGCTGCCATCGCCTGCATCGTCGCTTCCTTTCTTCTCCGAAGTGAAGATAGAGCCTGCACATGGTCATAAATATATATATTGCATATTACAGATCGATAATTTCAGCTGGCTGACAACGTGGACGAATTGGTGCTGTTAGATTTCACTGAACAAGACTACTTACCAATAGTTAACTCTGCCAACTGGTCGGCGGACATCTTGTTTGCCTAATGATTAATCTTTTACTGAGAAATGAGCCTTATATCCCCCGAAAAGCTGTCCAAATTGCATCAGCTAAAAGTTCCGTACAAAAAACCGATATCCAATGCCGGATATTCGATAGTCCGATAGTACAGTGTTGCCAAAACATCAAGTTACAAAAAAATTGAATGAAGTTTAAATTTTAAATATTAATACAATGAAAAATTTAAAACATTTTCGTGCCAACAAATTTTAATAAAGTGAAAAAGATTAGATACATAAATAATTTATTTAAAGATATTTATGCAAATGGGATAAAAGCCGTAAATAAGCTTGATCTAGCTAGAAAGTATCGCCCATCTCTAGAGCTTAACGATACATTTAATTGAAATTCGTGGTATTTTTTAGGACTATTAAACTCGGTGAAAAAGGTAAACAATTTAGAAAGCACGAAAATGCCCTCAGAAAACAGGTAAATAACAATGGATTAACATCCAAATAAGATATCTATTATCTGTAACCCTATCCTTACACCCCGTTCCATAGGATCAAAATCTTCCCCAAGTCGGTGGTTTGCGAGGAGAGCAACCTGCGGGGTGACATCACCTTCTCCTCGGGCTGTGTTGTGCACCCGAGTGCCACAGTCATCGCCGAGGCGGGTCCCATAATAATAGGGGAAAACTGCATCATCGAGGAGTATGCAACCATAGTCCATCGCCTGGAGGCCGGAGCCAGCTGGGATGCTAATAACATCCTCAGCATTGGCCCGCACAACGTCTTCGAGGTGGGCTGCAATGTGGAGGCAGCTCGGATAGGCGACAAAAATGTGTTCGAGAGCAAGTGCTTCGTGGGCCGCGGCATCACGGTGTCCAGTGGCTGTGTGGTTGGTGCCGGAATCAAGATGCTTACCAGCCAACGCCTACCGGAGAACACCATTGTCTATGGGGAGCAGGCCCTGCAGCGCGAGGCCATTGACAAGCAAGGATCGCAGACGCTCCAGATCGACTTCCTGCGCAAGGTCCTGCCCAATTACCACCACCTGCGCAAGCCCAACTACGATCCCAAGAAGGCACGCAGCGTTGTCTAGTTTATATAGCCTCTGGCCTATCATGTATTGTCCACCTTTATAGCATTAAAGTCCTTCATCTCCTTTTCGAAAGTGACCATTGTGTGATCGCACAGCGCCTCTAGATCCTCCAGTCCCCGTTTGAGTATATCGATGGCCCGGTCTCTGTGGGACTGGATGCGGAAGTGCAGCTTCTGCTCGGTGGGATGCGGAATGGTGTATCCGCAAAAGTCTACCTCCGGGTATCGGGCAATTATCGTCTTTAGTGCATTTCCCAACGTGTGGCCCTCGTTGGAGAACACAAACGTGCGGGATCCCTCGCCGTTCTTCTCGTCTCCAGCCAACTGCGAAAGATCTTGCCTATGACCAATAGCTCTACGAATGATATTATTAGTTACTCACCTCTGCAAGAGCTCCCATTTTAAGTAATTTAAAAAATTCCGTTTGATTCCGTTTGTTTACAAAAAAAAAACGTGCCTGCCACTTAGGTATGGAAGTAAATCGATATTACGGGGGGAAAATAGAGTGTTTCAAAAGGCAGTGGAAACAATCGATATAATTATTATTTTAAAATCATATGTTTAAAAACAGTTTAAATATATTTAATATATAATTCTATTTAGTCAACAAATTATGAACTGATTTGAGATTTTCCAACCATTAACTTTGATGAAAAATAATATAAATATTATTGATTTTAATGAAAACTTTAGATACTTTATATACTTATAACTTAAATAAGTCAGTTTTAATGAAATTACGAAAGTATTCCTCCGTCAACAAATGAGAAATATTTCCTTTCGATTCCAAGAAGCGATATCGATGATATAGAATCTGTAAATATCGACTACTCGATTGCAAGTTCGCTTCTTCTTCCACCTCTAGTTCTGACGCGTTTTGAGCAACAGAAAAGCCGCAGCTTGCGTTTGTGTATTTGTATTGTTTGTTAATTAATTTTTTGGCCAATATATTGGGGGCCAGGCCAGCAACGAAATCTGGTAACCGTAGTTGTAGGCCAACAGAAGTGTCGCAAACAGCCGCATTAGCATAATTGCATCGCACACAGAGTGTGCCGCCATCGTGTTCTTGTATGTATGAGTGTGATGTGTGCGCGATTTGTTTGAAAGCATCAGCAGAAAAGGCGGCAAAAAAGAGGCGAAGAGGAGAGCGAAAAGAAGAAGCCGACACCGACAGCGGCGCAACACAAAAACAAAAAAAAAATGCGACGGCAAACATAATTATTTTCGCAATGCATTGAACGTGAAGTTGCTCCAAAAACACCGACACCCCGAAAACGCATACAGCCAAGAAAACGGCACTTCAGCTTTTTTCCCCATTTCTTTTGCATCGAGCGCGCGACAGGAATTAACTGCAATACAGGTTTGTTTAATGCACAATGTGCTTACTAATAATACCTTATAAATATGTACGCATTATTGAACGATCGGCAGTTTGTGTCATTTCAATAAATACGCTTTTTTGGCAATGACTGCCACGCCCCCTTCTCAGTCCCGAAAATATGCAAATTCATGGAGCAGCGCACTGTTTCACGCACACAAGCGCAAAGCAAGCAGCTGAAACGTCAACGTCGCTGCCGGCGCAGGCAAAGGCGGAAGTGTTCGAAAAAAAATAATACCAGTTCACAGAGGCAGGCTTTAGCAGCTCCACTTCGCCTGCTGTTCTCTTTTTTCGCCGATGTCGCTGATACACTAAGCCTTATTAAATAAACAATTGTAAAATACTTTTAGACTTCGGTAAGTTTCCATTAGCATTCCATTTGTGTACAATTGGATTTTTTTAGGAAATAAGAATATTTCTGAAATAAATTTGTTAACTTTATGGTACTGTTAGAAGAATTGGACTTTTGGAATTGGAATTTGTAGGTATTATGATGTCTTATAAATTACACAGGCATTAAGGGTGCAACCGAATAAAGATAATGGATATTCACCTTAAAGATCCCCTTAGTTTAATGTTATAAAAAATACTTTTTGAATGAATTAGTAAAGCGGGATGAGCTCCGAGATTTGGTAGCTTTAAATTTGGTTCACGCATCTCAACCTGGAAATATAATTTCCAATATTTCATCGAATGAAATTTAAGTTTCAAATGGATGCAACTGTTTTCAAAAATTCAACCCTTACATGGCGATAAATACAATTTTCTGCATTTGAAATCGCTTTTAGGCGATATCCACTGTAATGCGATTTCCACTGGTTGCTAAGCCGTACCGCTTTTCTTTCCCTTCCCATTTCGGCATCCTGCTGGCTCCTTTGCACTCATTTGTTTAATGGTAGCGAACACACATACACTCGCGTACACATCTGTTTTTTGGTGGTGACTAATGCGGCAGCATGTTCCGTTATCTCATGCGTTTCCCCTCCGCGCGCCCACACCAAAAAGCTCGTGTTGTAATAATCTGCTTGTAGTGTGTATGTGAGTGTGCCTGGGTGCACGCTTGTCTCACGTTTCGTTTGGCGCCATGCGTTCCCCCCAATTTGCAGTTGTTGCAATTTGGTCTAGGCTGTGTTTCGTTCCCATTTCGTTTCCCCCATTCGCCCTTTTCATGTTGTTGCTTTTACATGGCTGCAGTGCTGCGTGTAAGTGTGTATATTTGCCTGCCGGCGTTTGTCTGATGACCGCGTGAGTGTGTGTCAGAGTGAGACAGAGAGAAACAGCGAGGCAGCTGCTCTCTCCTGGCCAAAAAAGGGGTTCGCTCTCGCTTCTCTCCTGTTTCCCTTTTCCCTTCCCCTCTCCTGAGCAGGCTCTATTCTTATGATTATTTTTTTTTTGCGCCTGCAATTATTTGGCTTTGTGGTGGTTACAACAAAGGAACTGCATTTAAGCGTCACGATCGTCGCAAAAAAAGAATAAAAGAAGTGCGAAATTGTTCTGGGAACACGATACAGGGGTTCTCATTTGGCCCATGCAAATAAACACACACACAAACACAAAAATGTTCATTGGCAGGCAGCATACACCTGCGGCTAAAATAATAGCATCTATAGAAAATTATCTGGTTGTTTTAGCCATTTTTATATTATATGTAGTTGTACATGGTTATTTAAAATTTCTATCATACATTTTCTTAATTTTGTAATTGTTTAATTCATTTTTAAGGTGCCTTTTTACTACGGAAAAGGTCCTATTTTAACGTTTAATTACTATAATTTTGGCTGCAACTGTATTTGGTACACAGATATGGAAAAGAACTTCCCTAGCATTTGCTCGCGAAACTGATTCGTAAACAATTTCCGCGCTCCTCACCCGTGGGTAATGTTGTGTGTATTCTTGTGAGTCTTGTAAAGCCAGCGAAACCTGCACAAAAGCCATATTAGCACGTGCAAATAAATGTGAGACGCAGACGATGAGCTTTCCCCGGAGTGAAATATCCTTTACCTGGGGACATGAATATTGCAAAAATCTATTTGATATACAAAATACTATCCAGAATGTTGCAAGAGGCATGTTGACAACAAAAAGGGAGTAGGATACACTGAGCACTGGTCGACGAAGAAACTAGTGCTAAGCTAAAAATGTCTATAGAATCTAGATATATATATTCTAAGGATTTTACAAGCTATTTTGTTTCAATGAGAAAACGATTAATTGAAACCTCCAGTGCTGAGTTTATTTTGGTTGGCAAAAATGAGAAAACGAAAAGGCATAATACTACTGTTATTATTTAACCAACTGATAATAAATATACATATGTACATATATTGGTCATGATCATATTTTATTTATAGGCTGTTTAACAAGTCAAGTCAATTAAAACCACCTGATCCTTTAACTCGACTTTGAAAACCCGTAGAACAATCCAATGAGCTCAATACACTTCCGTGGCAGGTAGCATTTTCGAGGTACCACTGTGCGAAATATTTCCAAGGATGCTTGCAGACATCGAAAGCCACAAAAACTAAATAAAATAAAATAAAATACACAGACAGCAGAAGAGGGGTCAAAAGGGCGTGGGGAGGAAGGAGAATAAGAGCAGGAAGGAGGAAGGGGCCCCGAGGGATCTGGGTTCAGAAGCAGACAAGAAAGGCGAAATGGCAATGGCACAAGATGCAGACCGAGAGAGGGAGATGGAGAGCATAGAGCGGAGAACGGACACGACATCGTGCCAGGCCAGCATCCTGTGCAGCGAACGAAGATGGGGGAAACACAGCGAGCCAGAAGGTGGGAAGAAAGAGCAGAAAACCTGTCATCTGCCGCCAGATGGAAAGAGATGGCGAACAGGCCAAAGGAGACGAAGGATGGTGCTGCAAGCATTTTTAGAATTCCCAAAATCAACATAAAAACCAAGCGAATGAGCGATGGTGGCCAGACAACTAAGAAGAGCAAGGAAGTTGTCTCCTTCCTCTCTCTCTCTTTCCCTCCCTCCCTTCCCACTCTCCTTCTCGCTCCCTCTGTGTGCGTGCCTGATCGCAGCCCAGACGCAGCAGCAGCGCCGTCAGCAGAGGCTGTCCATGGTACCTACACACGTTGCGTTTATCGCCAGTTTCCTCTTTGGTCCGTGTTTCTTCTCTTCCTTTGCCTGCTACAGAGGATATCGACATTTTGCAATGTCATAAAAAAGGACAAGGTAGCTGCTGTTTAAAATTCAGGTTCCCAGGACTCTGCGGCTTGTGCGGCACATTGATTACCAATCGGGACTCACTCTTCCATACATTTTTACATCCTTTATGTGCAATGTTTGTAGCGGATTCAACTTTAAACATTTGCTCTTTTATTATAAAAAGAATACCTTTCTTTTAATACTAAACTAAAAATAAAATTTTAAAACTTTCTTACGGAAAAAACAGATAACAATTACGCAACTAAAAAATTTTAAATGTAATTAAAGAATTAAGTTAGCAACTGGGAAACTGAGTGAGCAACTGATCACTTGAGTGAGCTACCAGGGAACTCACTGAGCAACAACAAGAATGAGTTGTTAACTCAGTAAAAGTAAGGACTGTTTACCTAGAATATAATATATTTTAAATAAAAATAAACTATTTCTCAGTTAGAATATTATATAGATATTGGCAGGTTCAAATTAATTTCAAGAAACAGTAGCGCTCTTTCTGGTTTCCCTTAAAAAACTATGTTACTCTCTTAATTCTCATTCGTATCGTATATTATTTGTAAAAATTTGTTCGCTCTACGCTTGAGGAGATTTGCATAATGCGCTGTTGAGGGGCCGTAAAATGTGTCCGATGCCGTCTGTTGCCATCGTCCATATTGCTGATGGGTGTTGAGTTCACTGCCGGGTAATGGTGGTGGTTGTTGCTCAGAGGCCTCCAAGGACTAACATCCCCTGTGTGTGTCCTGTGCCTAGTTTCATTTCATTTTCGTTTCACTTTTTTTGCTCTGTTGCTTTCCACTTTTATTGTTGAACTTTACAGCTGCCGCTTTTATTTATTTTGTTTTTATTTCTCTTCCAACTTGCATTTCCCTTTCGCATCAGCGTCAACGTCCTCGTCCTCGTCCTCGCCCTCGTCCTTTCTTCATTATTTTTGGCAAGGGTGGTTGGACTTGTATGGAACTTATAGCGCTTTGTATGCGTCTGACTTTGATCCCCTTCTTGGGGGGTGGCACAGCTACGTCTACTACAGTCTGGCCACCCCCTCGACTCGACTCGACAGGGCGGCATTAGGGAAAGTGTCTTGCAAATAAATAAATAGTCATGTCAGCCATATTATTAATGCCCAGGAAGGAAGGAAGGAAGGTAGCTTAAGGTTCACATGGGTGAATGGGTGGTGGTGGGTGCTGGGCGGGTGGCGCTAATCAACCCTCTGGGGGTGCGGCATAGGAAAGAGGAACGCATCTTACCCCGAAATTCAAACACATCAGATACAGTGCTGCCTCGGAGCGTGAATAGTTCGCTATTGCAGTACATAGCAGGCAAAGCGCGGGGAAGAAGTGTTTATTTATTTTTAATAATATATTGCTTCCAACTGAGAAATAATGGCTAATAGTAGTTGAATCTTCCATAGACTCCATGCGGAAATTTATTCTCAAGCAAGGTATCCACCTCGCCCAAACAATCAAAATAGAGAGGCTATGGGCGAGCGTTCACTGTACGCAATATATATAGGTACGTTCATCTACGCATTGCTGTCTGTTCGCTCGCGTTTGGGGTCAACAAACTTTTGGGCCAGCCCCCAGCATCACACGTACACTGTGCACATGTATCGGTGAGTGCGAAAAGTGAACGATTTTCCAGAGCAGAGCTCAACTCCCCTCCCCTCCGTTGTTCGAGGACCGGCGGACACTAGCACGTTCTACGCATTTTTGTGCATTGACCCCAGACAGACGGAAGCCGCCCTCTCTTCCCCTTCCTCCACATACAAAATATTTTCCTCCCCTACATCACCTACACACGCACATCTGTTGGCCTGTTTGTATAAGTACAATGGCAACCCTCGCTGATTTGATTTTCATATGTTGAATGGGAATTGAGGGTGGCTGCTGTAGCTGCAATGGATGGATTTAACTCCCTGGATTTCCCCGTTCGGGTTCGTTTGTTCCTACACCTTTATAGGCAGTTTTATGAATTTTTGTATATTATATTTTACGATTTTATATATTAAAATATGCATTTTGTAAGGGGGAAGAAGCGCAAGTGTGTGCACAGCACAAAAAATAAAATAATAAAACTAACAAAAAGCTCGTACTTGTGTCAGATATGGAAAAGTGTTTTTTTTTTAACCTTTAAGACGTCAATATCCTTTGTTTTTAAGTATTTAAAATTGTGATATATAAAGTTCATCAGTAATTCATATTTCAAATGGGAGGCTTTTTAATATTTATATTTAACTAATTAACTCATTTTTAAGGGAGTTCTTTAAAATGTGAGATAATTGAGATATAAAAACATATTTGCTTCAATCAAGTATTGTTATTTTGGAACTGGAACCCATTTAGATATTGGGCCAATTTCAAACTGGTATTGTTTGTTATTTCTATTCTCTGTGTAGAAGGCCAAGGCAGCTTCGATTACATGTTTATGTCGCCATAAAGTCAAGAATCACCTTTAATTGCACTCTCTATATAGAGAGGGCTCCCCCTCAAGCTTTTGTTTTAGTGTTATCTTACCTTTGGGGAGGGGGCGTGGAATATAAAATTGTTTTATTACATTCCCCACCCTACGTGATTATTTCGGGTGTGGCTCTTGTATACAGAGATTGAATGATTCGAGAGGACGGGCAGTTCCAGTTCTCCTGTCTGTCTTTGTTTTTTGCCTTTCGGTCTGTCCGTGAAATTTCCCAAACAACATTATTAAAGGTCATTTACTTTTGTTAACCGTAAGGGGTAGTTTTCCCCTTAGTTTCAGGTTTCTTTCAGGTTTCTGGCTTTGGATTCGGATTCCGTGTCCTGTGTCCTGTCGTCCTCATGAATATGCGAAAATTTAACGCATGCAAATGGGAATTTGTCCCAAGAAAACTGTCTTGTAAATGAATCTTTATGGGTCTTGTAAAGAGGGTTGTAAATGGCAGAGGGACAGAGGGGCAGAGGGTTTGTCCACGGGTTCCGTATTCGTGGGAATTTTGTCAAAACTTTTGTTTTGGAATGATGATGGCTTGGGATGGGTGTTCTCGGGGTCTGTTTCCGTTTTGCTTGAACAGGTTGGTCTTTGTTATTAAGTTAAATTCCATTATCATAATAGGTCGGCAGGGATCTCTTTAGTTCGTAGAGTCGGGAACCTTTTTGGGAAGAGGTAATAGGGCGGTTATCTGCGCAACCATCTCTTAAGAGAATCTCAGCTCTCCTTTAAGCTCCATTCGCGAGATTTTCCTGGAATATAAAATACAGCATGTGTTTCTGTTTTAAATTTATTAGTTTTGTGCGGTTCACTGCTGCTTCACAGTGTGAAGTGTACACTGCACGAATGTCCAGCTTAGTATATTATTTTAATCATTGTAAAATATGTAAATCGATATATTAAATTTACAAAATAAATATAAATAAATTCGGAGCGAAAAATGAATGTGCAGATGAATAAAAATCTAGCAAATAAGAGTGTAACTTCCAAGCTGTTGTTGCTGCTTTGCTTGTCCATTGCAAGCAAAGTGGCTCAGAGGGAGCTAGAAAGAAATGGCGATAGAATAATGCAAAATTAATGAGCGAAATTGAGCTGTTCTTGAGTATCCTTTCTTAATTTGATCCGCGGACAAACGGTTTTTTTTTTAACTTTTGGGGAACTGGGACCCCTTTGCGATCTCTGGTGTTTAAAAATGCTATGGATAAGTTATAATACTTATTTATATCTTGATAAAAAGACTGGTATTATCAGCAACTTTATAGATATTTTTCAATATTAAATATTTAGAAATAAATGGAAATCCTGTAGGTTCGGGAGGCACCTTTGTTCGTCTCTCATCTTCAGTTCTTGGCAGCTTTCGGTTCTCAAGACTTCATGGACTTGGCAGCTCTTACTTCCCCAAACCGCCCCTCGCATAATCGCTCCTCCGCTCTTAAAGTTCACACGCTGCTTGCTTTTGGAGTCTTTGGAACTGCCTTTGACTTTGGGTGAGTTTAGTGTGTGTGTTTGTGCTCACAGACCAGACAACCAGACAGCTGTTAAAGCAAATTAATCTAACAACAATAACAACGGCGAGCCAGAAGAAACAGAGCGGGCGAAGAAGAACAACACGGAGAAACAACAACAGTCACAGACCGACGGCTCGAATACATATTGAAACATTGTATGTAGAAATATTCAGACTATAGTTCAGCTGAAACTGAAATTGCTGATAAAACAAAGCAAAAAATGCCATTGGAGGTGGGACAAGATGGATTTGACGACGGGAAACGAGGGGGGCAAGGCAGCCGTCAGTTGCACACATGTACAGTGAAGCGTCCAAGGCAAGGAACTGTTTTAGAAAGTCTTACAGCTCCAATTATTTTGAAATTTGGTAGAAAAATAAATAAATCCCAGAAATCAACTGTTCTCTTTTTAACTTGAAAATATTTAAAGTTATAATTGTGTGTAAAATCAAAAATGATATTCTGCGTGGGCGAACGGGTTTCCTAAAAATGTGATTTTCTTTGTTAAACTAGACATTTATATTTTAACTGCTTAAACGCTTAGAGCTGATCATCACCGGTTCTCCTTGATTCTCTTCTTAAAAGAAACACTCGAACCAGTTGCGAATTATATCAATTACATATTGTATTTTCAATGTCGGGGGATTTAAGTTTTTGGGTAAACTAGACATTTAAAATTAAGTTTAGATGCGTATAGCCAGGTGGTAGGATCTGTTGCCCATGATTCTTCTTTTTAATAGAAGAAAAACTCGAACCAGTTGGAAATTATAGCAATTACATATTGTATTTTCTACGTGGGTAGAAAAGCTTACCACACTGGCTCACAGCCAGCTCTTATGATCAGTTGTCTTGACCGAACCTCTTTTTCTCAAAAGATACACTCGAACCAGTTGGGAATTATAGCAATTACAGAATTATAGCCGCGATGCACTCTGCATATTGGTTTTTAGTATGTAATTGTTAATTGCAATTCCGGGTTCCGCTATCCGATAATTTCCGATCGACCACTGTGGCCTGCCAGCTATCAATTCCTCTGTGGTTTTTATTGTTGCTTCCGCTTGTTGTTGTTTAGAAATAGAAATGATTTCACAATGTACTTTGGCGTCGCGCTTAGAGCTTCGGTTGACCGTTCCGTTCAGCTAAGCTGCTCCCCGCTCCCCTCTGCAGCGAAGAGAATAAATAAAACAAAATGGGAAATAAAAATAAAATAAAAATAAGGAATAACACAACGAAGAACAGAAAAACACGTTTCTCAGACTCGGATTTTTTGTTTTGTTTTTTGCTGATTTCTTATTAGATATTCTTGCCGCCTGGCCTGGGCTGCTCTGCTCCCATCGGTCTGTCTCCCTCGCTCGCTCTCCCCTCGGCGGCCCGCTCCAAAAGACACTTATTATTTATTCTTTCGCTGGCCCGCAACTCGTGGCTTTTGGTTTATGGTGATTCAGCTCAAAACGAGAAGTGAATGTGCCCCGCTCCCCAGCCCCCCTAGTCCCAAGCAGCGGCAGAGCAGTAGGCGTCGGGAGCAAATCCAACGAACACTGGAAAAAGTTTGGATTACATACAATCCAGGTTGCTGAACTTTAAATCTATATATATAATTGTTTAATTATTTTATTAAAATTATAGG
This sequence comes from Drosophila pectinifera, assembly GCA_008042775.1. Classification (NCBI taxonomy): domain Eukaryota; kingdom Metazoa; phylum Arthropoda; class Insecta; order Diptera; family Drosophilidae; genus Drosophila; species Drosophila pectinifera. The sequence continues at coordinate 30,673 of VNKC01000390.1, forward strand.
GAATTAGACATTGTTAAAATAGTGCTTATAGTTAGTTATACTTTAATGGCAGTGCACTGTTTATTTAACTTATATTCATTTTTATAGGTATAATATAATTATTTATTCTAAAAGTAACGCAATTTTTAAATTCATTATTAACGAAAAGTACTTAATTTTCCCAAGTGTACAGTAAGTTTGCATTTCGTGTTTGTGTTCCTTGGTTGTAAAATGTCAGTGTTAAATAATATTGTGTTTATTAAACCAGAAAAACGTAAGCAAATTTACCGTTGCAAGCCGTGAGTAAGCGATAGATGTTTGGAAAGAGAGGGAGAGAGATCGATACTGAGAGGAGAGAGGTAGACCGAGTTTGCAGGAAACTACACGCGTGTGAGCAGGAGATCAGTGATTGACTGATTGATGGTCAAAGCACAAGCAGTGGCAACAACAAACGACGTGTGAGAGAGCGAGCTCGAAGATTTGTAGCTGCCTTCTACCTCTTTTTCTTCTGCTTCTTCTTCTTACTTAATGAAGGTCAATGTTCGTACGCCAACGCCGCAGTCGACGTTCTTCCCTGCTTTGATTCTGCTTCTTCGTCGTCATCTGCTGCCGCCTTTGTGGACGTTGTTGTCGATGATTGGTCACTATTGTCGATGTTGTTGCTGTCCATATCTGATTACACTCGTAAAAAAATAAAATTAAAAAGGCTGCAGCTTTTGCCGATAATTCTTAATGAACTAAAGTGCAAGGCAGGGGGCCCAGGAGGTTCACACTTCCTCTATACTACTTCTGTCGATGTTGAGTGAGTGAAATGAACATGAATAGTTGTGAACGTTCACTTGTTAATTCAGTTATCCGACTGCTCACTCAAGTGTTCACTTGCTCACTCATTTTGTTACATGTTCATTCCAATTTTCAGTTTTTCATTCAGTTATCTTGAATTTACTTTATCATTCATTTTATCAAATGTTCACTTATTCATTTCGATTTTTAGTTGTTCAATTTTATAGCTTCGAGTGAGATAAGATTTATTTTCCGCAACAAAATCTCAGTCTTTAAGAATTACATACAGTGGCTCACAGCTTATTTCAACCAGCACCTATCGAAAACTTCAAACGCCTGTAAAAATTGAACCAAATGGAAAATCAAAATAATGTAAACGCACCATGCTTTGTTAAGGTTTAATATTATAAGTTCTTCATTTCATATATTTTTTATTATTTTTTAAATATTTTTTTTTAAATTAATAACGAAAAAACAACGAAAAACAATGCCACATCTTATTTCAACCAAATACTTTGAAGTCGTGTAATGTCCTGTATTTTTGGAAAGTAGCTTTTCTTTTTTTTTCTGAGCTTTAGTCAGTATATTCAGAGTTGGATGAAGTTCATTTTTGGAAAGTTTATTTGGAATTTAGTGCGTAAAAAATTCGTTGAGCAAAATTGGGCCACGGACGACAGTGGAGCAACGGGAACTTGTTTAAAAACATTTAAAAAATGGAAATTCGAGCAGGAAAATTGCCGAAATGGTTGCTCTGAGTGATTCCACTGTCCATAGTATCATATACCGTTTTTTCCGCGAGAATAGAATGCACGTCAAAGGAAAAACGGCTCCCAACAAAATCTTTAATCTAACAGACGAGCGTTGTATCATCCGGAAAATTCGGGAAAACCCTAAATTATCGACACCAAAAGATGCTAATGAGGTAGAGACCGAGTTGGGCAAGTCCTTGGCACCCCGAAACAATTCGACGTGTGGTCTGGGAGCACGACTATAATGGCAGAATAGCTCGAAAGAAACTATTCATTAGTGCCAAAAACATCAAGAGCCGGTTAAATATCGCCAAAGAGCACTTGGGAAAGGATTCTTCTTTTTGGAATACTTTTTTATTTGTGGATGCGTGAATATTGATAATATATCACCATTTTGGCTCAGAGGGATCATCCTATGTGTGACGATAGCCAAATACTGGGCTAAACACTAAAAATTTAAAATCGACAGTAAACCTCGGCGGGGGAAAGCGTTATGGTGAGGCCTATATGTCGGCTGCAGGAGTTGGAAATCCAAAGTTTTTTAAAACTACGTTGGATACAACTCACTACCTCGAGATTTTGAAGCCTAATATGATCGAAAGCGCGAAGAATGTGGGCATTCGTGAAGATTTCCGATATCACCAGGACAATGTCCCAAAACATAGGTCCGACATTGTACAAGCCTGGCTTTACTATAATTGTCCGCACGTTATGCAGACGAATGCTCAGTCAGCCAACATTAATGTTACAGAAAATTTGTGGGCTATTTTGGATGCAAACGTCCGCAAACAGAAAATATCAAACAAAACTGACCCAAAAGCGGCATTGATCGAGGAGTGGTCCAAAATTACCCCAGATGTCACCCAAAAGTTGGTCGATTCCATGCCAAAAAGGCTTAAAATGGTTGTTGACAACAAAGGCGGACATACCCAATATTAAAAAAATACATTTTTAGTCTTTAAGCATAAACTTTTCGTTGAAGTATGTACCTGGTTGAAATAAGCTGTGGCATTGTTTTTCGTTGTTTTTTCGTTATTAATTAAAAAGAAAATATTTAAAAAATAATAAAAAATATAAGAAATGAAGATATTATAATTCTAAACCTTAACAATAAATCGTGCGTTTAAATTATTTTGATTTTCCATTTGGTTCAACTTTTACAGGCGTTTGAAGTTTTCGATAGGTGCTGGTTGAAATAAGCTGTGAGCCACTGTATGTAAGTCATAACAATTTAATGAAACATTCCTTAAATATATACTTTTTCAAGAAAAAATATAGAATATTACAAAAAGGGCAAAAAAGAGAACATCATGTTTGGTTGCATCGCCTTTAAATTGTTTTTGTTTGGTCTTCCCTCATTTTATTTTCGAGTTCATTTAAGTCTACTCTAAACAAAAAATCAACCCAAAAAGCTGTTTAATGATACTTGATGTTTCTGCAGGCGTGGCCCTATACTTGCGTCCCCTCCATCTCCATGCTCCGTCCATATAATTATGGAATAATTTAATTGTTTCAATTTTGGGCAACTAATGTTTCTGGGGCTTGGCCCCATCGGTAATCTGGGGGAACCTTTGACCCAACTCGAACCCGGCGAATGCTTAGAGTAATGCTCTCTAGAGAATTTCCGTCTCCGTCACAAGTTCTTTGGGGAAATTAGTGGGGAATAACCCACTCTCGAATCGACAGAGGAAACGTTCCTCAAAGCCCCCGAGAGAAAGACGCAGAGGTCGAGCCCAGTTCAAAGAACTTCCCACATCTGATTAAAGAAATAATCAAGGGGTGTGCGAAATGCGAAGGCAAGACTTGTGCGGGGAAACTTTTAAAAGCAAGCAAACCTCTAGAGCGACCCAAAAGTACCATTTCCGTTGGACCGACAGGGGAATACATACAGTTGAACCTCTAAAACTCACACTGATATTATGCCTATTTGATAGGGTATTCAATTGTGGGAAATTCTAGTGATGTTCAAGATTATTAATGGAATAAAACAGCTTAAATTGTAGTTTTTAAATATGCCGATTTAAAGATTACGCTTTAGATATAATAGTTTTAAAAGCAAAACCAGGTTAGGTTATTTTAAGAAGTGTTATAAAATTTAAATTGTTATTAAAATTTTCGAAAGTTAATCTGGAATAATCCCTTTTAACAAATAGCTTTATATTTCCATATGCATAAGATAAATGTATTGTAAAACGTGTAGATTAATTTGTTACATGTCATGATGTGTCTAAATATAAAAAATGGTAACATAGTTTGTAATATTACAAAAATTGATATGACTAAAAACAGCATTTAACTCTAAAAACTCTACCCACAAAATTATAATTTGACCGCACTGGTGCTTTGTTTGCATTCTGTTCATACTGACTCGCAAGTGAAGACTGTGGGCACCACTGCTTTAGATTTGTACCTAAGTTCCATCTATATTGTTCCATCTTAGCCAGCTTTGACTGTACGACTATAATAATTTGCCGCATCTAATATCGCAATTTGGCCTGTTGCGAGAAGGAGTTCGGCGGACGGTCGGTCGAAAGCACGCGGTTCGTTGGCTTTAAGAGTGTATCACACAGGCAATTATGAACGTTGACCTTCTGCCAAAAAAGTTTCCACTGCCCGAAAAAGGTGAAAGAACAGAGTCCAACGACGACGAAGACCGACCCCAAAATGAAGGTAACAAAGCCATTAGAGAGGCAGAGGAGGAGGCTGTGGGGGCCAGAGCCGAGCCGACCGTCGAGAACCAAGAGCCAAGGCAAATAACCAAGAAGAAAATGCGCCAGAAGAACAAAAAGTTTCGAAAAGCAAATAAACAAGAGCTGCTAAAAGGAGGGACAGATAATAATAAAGAAGGGGCGCTCGCTGCTGTCGAGTGCAAAACAAAGCGAATTTTTGGCCAACAAAAGTGACGCTACGCCGGAGTCGCAGTCGGAGTCACGGGGTCTAAGCCACCATATACACACACCTCTTTGGCTCTTTGGCTCTTTGGCTGTTTGGCTGTTTGGCTCTGTAGTTCTGTACCTGTATCTGTATCTGTATCTGCGGCTGTAGCTGTGCTTTGTACTATAACCTGGCGCTGACTTTGGCTCTTTTTGAAAGTTGAAATGCCTGCCTAGGTAGAGCCAATAAACGAGTTTGAAACAAAAGAACAGAAACAGACGCTTAGCTAACCTATCTACCTCCCAGTCATCATCCCCCTACACAACCTCTACAACCTCCTCCCTCCCCAGCAACCCTCAACTCCCCCAATGTCTGCGCGTGTGAAGATCGCGAACTGTGGAACGAAATGGTAACTGGAACACGAGCTCTGTGGCATTGAACCGAACCGAATCGAACAGAAGAAAAACCAGAAAAAGAAGGCTAAGAGGCTCGGAGAGTGATTACCCTCGCAGGTCAATCATGCCCACAGTCCGTCCATGATATGATGTCCATAATGGAAGCACTTTGCTAAAATCACGACGAACCTCACTCAGTGGTAGATTGTCCTATTAAAAAGTGGTAATAGTGCGAACTTAACCATAAAATCCATGGTTAACAATAATAATTGGGTACTTTTATTATGTTGTATCCTTATATTATAAAATATTTCTCTTATAGTCTTATTCTATTTAGACCAAAATTCCTAAGGGTGTGTGTCTCATATTAATATTTTTTCCTAGTTTTTTTTTTTTCCTTTTTTTTTTCTTCTTTTTTTTTCCTCTTTTTTTCCTTTTTTTTCTTTCTTTTATTTTATTTTTTTCTTTTTTTTTTCTTTCCTTTTTTTCTTTCCTTTTTTTCTTTTCTTTTTTTTTTCTTTTTTCTTTTTATTTCTTTTTTTTTTTTCTTTTTCTTTTTTTTTTTCTTTTTTGTTATTCCTGCTTCCCTTTAATAGATATTAATATTGTTTTTAATAGTTTTGTCTATTAATTTTAAGAAGAACTTCTGTGAACCAAATGAAAAGCATTCAGGGACCTTTGCTGACAGAACCAGACTTTCGTGCCTCTTAGCTCCAATTTACCAGAACCACCTTTTTTTTTTTAAGTCACTCGTGCTGAGAAATTGCCCAGAAAAGTGACAGTTAAAGCCGGTCATAATTAACAGCGTTCATCAATTACATCAGAAGCCGCCCCCCTTGCCACACACCTCAGCCCACCTTTGGCCGCAACACACCGCAGTGACAAAGCTCTTAAATTCGGCCCCATCCACCTAGCTCCCACCACCACCTCTGACATCCCATAGAGCATCCCCCGCAGGGAGCTCCTTTTTTGTGTGTAGTGCATAATTAACGTAAAGTGTTTCGCATGGCAAACAAAAAAAAAAAGGAAAGAGGGAGAGATCGAGAGGACATGTTAGAAATAATGCGTGTACTTAAGGGCTTTTATACCCTAGCAAATGGCTCCATTATTTGGCTAACAAGTTGGTGGTTGTCTATAAAAGAAAGCAATTGGGTTCTGAATTCGATTATAATAACTTTATATAAGTGGATATGGGAAAAACGTGAACTAAACCAGAAAAGAAAAAGTTAATTAACAGACACATACATATATGATTCAACAATTTATTATATTGAGGGGGAGGATTACACCCTAGAGAATGGTATTTCATGTATAAAAGAAATTGGAATCTTAATTCGAATATAGTGCCAACTTTATATAAGGTAATTTGAGAAAATTGTAGCTTTACCAAATATATCTATATTTGCGGAGAACTTAAGGGTTCGATATGTTAATGTGAAACTGAAGTCAAAATAGGTAGAAATCGGACATTAATAATTATTACACAAAAATTGATATTTTATACTTGAACTCTTGATTACATTGGGGGGTATAGATTGAAAAAGAAAGCAACAATGTTTTGTAAGCTGGAATTAATATTATATTAGATATAAACTATCATTATAAGAAGTTAGACACCAAACCTAATTGCTTGTATTCTTTTCATATTTCCAGAAAATCCCACTTAACTTGGCCCAAATCTTACGACTGATATTGGCAGTATAAGGGGTAAGTTCGAACCCATTTGTGAAGTTAAGGGCATTCAAAGTTGCGTTAAACCCCGTACACATCCGCATAGACAATAAATCTATCTTGAGACCGCTTTGGCATCTCTCCTCGCCGTCGTGTGTCCTTCGTACTAGAAACCCAATACCTGCCAGCATGTGAAGAGGAGCAGGGCGGGATGAAGTGGAGTGCGGATGTGGCGCCGGCATGAGTGATAGTGGAGAAAGGGGAAGGGGAACGGGTCGGACGTTGGGCTTATTCATCATATCTCACGTACGCGTCTGATGTCTGGAGTAGCTCTTCTTTTTCCTTTTCTTTCCGATTTATATGCCATGCGGGCGCCCATCCAGGGGGAAGGGGAGAGGGGACTAGGACCCCACACATACCGAATGCGAAACATGTGCTAATGCTGTTATTATTATTCTTATTCGCCGCTGTAATTCCACTTCCTCTCGCAATAGGACTTTAATCCAGAGATTTCAGAGATGGCATCACCGATTTTATTTCACTTTTTGGCCATATATTAATATGAGTGTTTTGTGTTTTGTTGCCGTGCGAGCAACAAGTTATTCGCATTTTTTTGTGTTTTCCGTCTATTCATGGCCCGCAGGTCGCCGGTTAGTTGGTTTATTGACATCGAAGTTCTGCCGCCGCGGCGTCGACGTCAACGTTGGCGTCAGCGTTAGAGCCACACACTTTTTCAAGTTCGTGAATTTTTTAGCCGTTCGTTGACTTTTGCCGTTGTTGCTTTTCCATGTCTGTTAACGTTTTATATATTTACTGTGTCCATACTAATGTCATTTTAAAGCCGTCTGTGTATTTAACTCTCTATCTACGATTGATTTCAAGGCTATATTGCGTCGATCGCATTAAAAATCAAGAATGTAATCGATCCCAGCCATGATCTTGAAAACTTAACGTAACTTAACTTTCTAATTATACCTGAAATCGCAGAAGTATACATACGTGATATGACGAGCTTTTTATATTTGACATTTGAGTATGATTTAAGGGTGTTTGTTATTATACAGAAAGAATATATTATAAAATAGAGCCAAATGAATAAATGTATTTGTTAGGACGTGGTCTGAAAATTTGAGTACAATCGGCTGATAAACTTGGGAGATATAAGACAAAATAGTTGCAACCTTTTATCTCCATCTTGCTTGCACTCCCCTCAGATAAGTAAGTAGTAAGTTGAGTCTCAAACCGTGGTTTCTGAGAAGGGTAAACCAATATTAAAATTTGTAGGAGAACTTTAGAACTTTAAGAACTTTTATTTGCAAATTCCATCGAAGTAAACTTTATATCTCTTTTGGTATAGGCTACAGCCTAAACTCTCCAAATTTAGTAATCGGGTATGTCAAAGGCGGGGCCATCTACCATACAGCTTTTCGCTATCGTTTCAGTTTCGCCATTCGCTTCTGGCTAACAGTCTGTGACCCTTTGCAACAATGTTTTCGCAACATTTTGACCACAATTCCGTGAGTTTTCCAAGAATCAAAAATGAAAACATGAGAAAAGGGGAAGCGCACGAAAAAAGGTCAACTGAAGTTCGGATTTCAAAGAGCTGATTGAAATTTCCTGCTCGTGGATGAGGGGGCGTCTCTGCGCTTATTAGTTTAATGCGAATTATGAGGTCAGTGCTGAAACAAAAAGAAAATAACGATAAGCACTCACAGCGGGAAGACACCTAAGAAGAAGACCCATACAAAGAATTGAAGAAGAAGGAACGAAGACGACAGAAGAGAGTTCAATAAAGTGCCCTCATTAGCTTTAATGTAAGGGGATATGGTGGGCGTTGAAAGCCGAGAACAATCGGCCTCGAACCTTTAATAGGGGATCCAAGCGGATCCCCAACCTCATGCGGGCACATGTGTCTCCAGTTACGGACTGTCATTCCTCCAAAAAACATAAACTTCGGAGAAAGAGTAAATAAAATAACAAATTTTTAGGCATTATCTTTATATGCTTTTTGTACTTGCAAACTTGAATTGAGTTATTTGAGATATAGAGGCAAAGAAGTTACCTTAATCTCCTCATACTACTTTTTTATTTGATTTTAAAAACTAAAAATTATACGCCTAAGAAGCTAGATCAATGTAGTTACTATTATATCAAGTTCCTTTCGAATTTAAAGGCCATTGAGTGGTCGCATGTCAACATAAACATCTTGCTTTGCTCACACATTTAATCTGGGCTCCGAATTTGACATTTAATGCCCGACCCTGGTTCTAATTTGATTTGTGAAAACTTGAACAGGAAGCAGAACAAAATGTCCATGTTTATTATGTATGTATATTCTTGAAGTCTACTATCTGAGCTACAAAAACAGCAAAAGCTTACGAAAGAATTAGTTTAATTTGTTCTTTAGAATTCCCCGTTTCTTTCTCGCTGAAGAGGGCTTGATTACGACATGCTCAAATTGCCCGTGTTCCGGAACTAAGAGGTGTAACTAACTGTTTACAAAGCAAATGCGCGGATCCATTAATGACATAAGAACTGACAAGTGTGACCAGAGATGAGTGTTTCCTGTTTGCACTCTCTTTCTTCACCTGGCCTCAAAGCGAGAGAGAGAGAGCGCGAGAGCGGGAAAGAGAGGGAGCGACAGCTGCACAGCTCCTGCTAATTTCCGGTTTCAAGTGTCACATTTTTCTCCGGCCCGAAATTATTGAAAGAGCCATAACAAATATGTGATCGCTGGCCGTATTTTATGGTTTATGGGTTGGGCTTCCCCCTCCCCCCTCCGTTCCCTTTCGATCAAGGGAAACATCTGGCGGCGATTGTAGTCGCTGTGTGCGACAGCTGCTAAAAAGGGATCGCTCGCTCGTTCCGTTCGCCGTTCTCCCTCCTCTTCTGGCTCACTGAAATTAGCCGCGTTCGGGGTGATTATTGAAACGCGCTCGATTGAATTGTCTGTCAATACGGCAATAAAATAGTTGAGGCTGCTGCGCTCGGTCAGCTAATGAAGAGAGGCCTTGCCCCTTTACCTTCCTCTCTAAACTTCAAAGTATCTACGTATCTTATTATTCAAATTAAACTTCAAGGGAAAAGGAAGTATCTTTTACATATTACAATTTACACATTTCTACTATCTACTATCTTATTATTCAAATTAAACTTCAAGGGAAAAGGAAGTATCTTTAACATATTACAATTTACACATTTCTACTATCTACTATCTTATTATTCAAATTAAACTTCAAGGGAAAAGGAAGTATCTTTTACATATTACTATTTTATTTATATATATTTTTTGATACTCTCTTAAAATAATTAAGTTCTTTCATATATCTTTTAAAAAATTCTAAATTTGAGTATACATATTTTGTTAAATATAATATAAAGACTCCAAGGACTTACTCGTAAGAATAATGTCAACAGTCAGTGGCACAAGTTTATTAGCAAATGTGTAAAAGTCATTATTCATATTTATGTATTAGTTCTGCATTTTTATGATTTTTTCCTGCTTTTTTAAATATTTTTTTGCTGCGTTACTTGCAAATAATTTACTATTTTTACTATTTACCTACATATTCCGTCGTAGAATTTTACTACCAAGTTAAACTTTTTTAAGAGCCATGTTTTGTGTGAAAGCTTCTGAAAAGGCCGCTAAATTCTGTTCATGTTAATTTATTTCAAAAATATAACCACTACTAGGCTGCGTTTTTATGTTTTTGTGGCAGATGTATTCCAGTTGGAGGAGGGGTTCGACTGCAGCGAAAATATTTCAACGCTTGGCGTAATTGTTTTTCGATTTTTTTCTTGCCATTGCCTGGCTCTTTTTGCTCGTTTTTTCCTTGAGTCGTATTTTCTGGATTTTTTGCGGCCGTATCTTTTTTGCTACTTTAAGCACGTCGTTCGTCAGAGGAGTAAAGTCGAAGGTTCATGAACCGCCGGCAAGGACAACAGTTGTGGCTCCGGAGGCGGCGGGACTGAGCAGGGGCTCCATGGACATATCGATCACTTGGGGGGGGGAAGGCATACATTTCTGTCGGTGTGCCGTGCTCCAGCATCCCCAGAGCAGCATCCCGCCGTCGCATCGCATCCCAGAAAGCCACTTGAAGCCGTCAATTCTTGGAATTTTTGGCTGGGGCTAATCAGGAGGGCACAGAAGTATAGACAGCCACGTTTGGATACCTGCTAATCCATTTATTTAAATGTGATATAGGGTATTATGATAAGCCAAGATCCATTCAGCTGTGAACGAAATAGATAAAGGAATACAATCTATATATAACATAGTTTCAATCTTCTATACAAAATGTTTCCTATATGTATACCATTAAAGCTTAAGTATAATTATAATTTAAATAAATTTCAGCTAAAAAAAAAGGTTAAGAAATCCCTTTTAATTCCTCAAATTATTATACTTCCTATAAAGATCCAAATATAGAAGTTAATAAATTTCATTTCTGTAAATCCTTAAGACAGAGAATCCTTATAAATTGATTTATTGATTAATATTGGATCTACCTGAAATATTTTCCTATAAACACGAATCTGGGAGTCCTCTACATAACCAATCTATATAGTCTAGCTTATAAACAAAACAATGATTTAACTTAACTAAGCTTAACGTACTTAATTAAGCTTAACTAATTGTGCTATCCTAATGTAGATCCCCACATGGAATTGAAAGGGACTTGTTTGCTTGATAGAATCGGATTTGTGTGAATTGACTAGTTATAAGAAGAAAAATAATTTAATTTGTTTGCAATATGGCATAGAAGTGAGCTATGGTAAATAAAATGCTATTTATCTCTTAAAAAGGATCGATTTAGCTAGAAAATTACAATTTGACCGCACTGGTGCCTTGTTCTTTAGGCTAAAATTTAACCGTTATGAAGTTCTCTGCTGGTTAAAGTCATTTTAAGAGGTCATATACAGATAAATGTTACGACTTCTCAACATAGTTCTTAGGTTATGGGTTAATGTAAGGAATTATTAGGAAGATATCCTTTGGTTAATCCAAGTTCGCATTCTAAAGTTTAAATTTAAAGTTAACGTTTAATTGGATCGCAATGAGCTGCCTCCTCTTTTGGGAAGGTGGGCGGTGCGTGAGTCACGCAGCCCCTGGTGCGATATTATCGCAATTGGCGAACAAGAAATCACTGACCTTGACTTTAAGCAAAGTTTAAGGCCCTTTGTGCCAGGCAGTATATGTACATATGTTTGTATATATTTACGTATGTATACACACTCGAACAGCAGCATAATTATAGAGTTGAGCGGCGTGCGCGTTTCTAGACTGGTTTTGTTGTTCTCCGGACGTAGCCCGACGTCGACGTCGACAGCGACGCGGCAGAGAAGCCAAACGGCGGTTTTGCCATTCCACGCTGTTCTTTGAGCCGCGCGCTGTCGATCCAAGAGTTGAAGAAACGCACATGACGCAAGCGCGCGCAGACTTTTACATTCCCATTTCCATTCCCATTCCCGCCGTCGCTCCTTTCTCTCTTCCTCCCTCCTATTGCATCAGCGGTGGAAGCGGCAAAGTTAGTTGTAAACTAGTCGTTCATTGTTGTACTTGCCAAGTTGGTAATGACCATAAAGAGCTAAAACTCGCTTATACCTCGTACACAAGACAGGTGTGTGTGTGTGTCTGTGCTGGGTTCTTCCTTTCTCTGGAGCAGATAACTAGCAGTTCAGCTCATCTGGGCACACTGATTTTCTCAAGAATCATTATACCTAATTAATTTATCAAATTATTATAAAATTTACTAATTTAAAACATGCTCCTATATTTTTGTGTTTTTTTTTTTAATAAAAATTTCCAAAATAAAAGAAATCGAAGTATACGATTAGAACAACAATGTTATGAAATCATGGAGTTTTGCTCTAAACTTAATTACTAATGCTTATTTAAATAAGCAAGTTAGCTTCAATGTCTACAATTTAAAAACATTAAAATGCATGAAAAATAAAAACCAAGTATTTTATTTTTCATTTTAAGTTTGAACATATTTCGACAAATAAGTACTTTTTTTTATTAGTTTTGTAATCTATAAATCTATTTAATTTTTTCCTCTTAAAACGGCAATACTTTACAAAAACAATATAATTTTAGTAATTCAAATGCCAACTATAACTAATTCAATTCAACATTCATCGGAAATCAGTATCTTGAAGGATTTCGAATTTCGGATAAGGCCATGACCACTTCCCGTTCGCCCGTGAAGTGAATGAGACCTGTAATCATCGTTTCCAATTGTGTTTGCAATCAATTATGACACTGTTATGAATTTAACTTTATGAGAATTCCTCGTAATAATCACATATTGCGAAACAGAGCCGAAAATAAATGCTAACGATAATCTTTTGACTCGCTGCGTGCATCTGTTCTATGCATGGGGTTTATACCCCAAAACGACAACAATAAACCCCGAACAAATTACGCCACGACCAGTGTTATTTTCTGCATTTTCCAATTCTTTCTCCTCCTCTCTGTGCAGCCCTTTTTTTTTGGTTTTCTTCTTCTTTTACTTTGCCATGCTCTCTTTGCATCTGCAGCTCACTCCCACACGTATACATGCAGAGACCGGAATACTTGGAGTGCACTGCTCCCTCGCGCAATTTATGTTCTGTACTCCGGTTGTATATATATATGTACATATGTATGTATGAACGTGCGAGTGTGTAGGAGGTTGTCAGAGGTCAGTCTCATTGCGGGCAGCGCAGCCGGCGTTGCCTAGCCGTGGGTATGTCTGTATGTATGTATGTACACAAATATGTCTGCACTCAGTTCCAATTGCCATTCCATTCCATTCCTTTGGCGTCGTTCTGCAGCCGAAACTAGATTTCGCCTCCGCCGCCTCTCTGCCACTCTCTGGCGTTCCCACCCTCTCTCTGGCTGGTTCTTTGTCTCTCCCGCTGGCGATAACTGGTTGGGTGAGTTTTTTTTCTGTCGTCGGCTTGGCGTTCGTACCATTTCCGTTCGTTCCCGGTTCCTCGTTCCGCGTTCGACATGTCTTGTAAAAATTCTTCTTCGCCAGTTTCATTCTCATTCAGTTCTCAACTCTCGCCGGATAAACACGCTCAATCGCGTTCATTTTTCGTCGCGCTCAGAGAGAATACAAGAGCGTCCCTGTGTGTGTGTGCGTGCGTGTGAACTGTGCGAAAAAGCAATAAAAGTATTAATACTAGTGGAATAATAAGTAAATCTAAGTGCAACAAAAACATACACATACCTAGCCTATGTACGTATGCAACCGAGTACAGAGTACCGATCAAATAAGATTATTTTATATATAAAAAAAAAACAAAACCAAAAGAAATAAATTGTTTAGTTCTGCTTTAGTTCTGCTGCTTCTTTCCCTGATGCAGACGCTGACGTTAGCGTCGCAGTCGCCGTAGAGTTCATCAACTTGTTTAGAATCGCGTACGTGCGTGGCTGGATCTCTGTGTGTGTGTGAATGTGAGTGAGTGTTGCCTTTTTCCTGCTGCGCTCTTCATTGGATTTGTCTATGAATTCTTCTTTCTGTCTCTCACTGCCCCTGTCTCTTTCTGGCGGCGCATCACTTGCATTGTTTCTGTTTGTTGCAATGCAACAAAACATTTTTCATGCCTCCTTCCTTCTTGACGTTTTGTCTTCCTTCTACGATTCTGTGCGTGTGAATGTGTGTTTGTTCTTTTGGACGGGGCGCGCGTTTTGTTGTTGTTTGCATTAACTTTTTACGTTTATGCGCTTTTTGTTATTATTATCTCATTCCTTATTTTGCTTTTGAGCCCCTCCGCCCCGCGCCTTTACAGTCGCGTCCAGCTAAATTATGTCTGCATTATTTTTCTATTGGAAACTCATGTTAAATCCCCCAATCCAATATAAAACTTTTTAAATCTATCATTGGATGTTTCTGTTCATCTAAGAGTTTTTTTTTAATGTATTTATAAATATTTTAAAGCAAATATGAACTTCGGTATTTGTGATATTTTTTCAGAAACTTTAATCAGCAATAATGGTGCATTATATTAACAAATGTAAAGAATTGGCTTTTACAGGGTATGAAATTTGTTGTAATAGTTAACAAAGTTCTAGCTCCTAAAAGGGAATAATCAGAGTACATAAACCATTTTATAAGGTTTTGTTTTAATACCGAAAGAGATCAGATAAGGAGAATAATGGTTTAACAACCTTTAAAGCCCGAGGGGTGCGCACTTCCTTCAACTCGGAGTGCGACCTTCCCGCGTCCACAATAAAGAAAAAATATATAAATAAATCCGAGAGTCGAGCCTATTTATTGCGACCCAACTGTTTAAACAATTCCCCTGCCATTGGATTTTTTGCTGTTGATATCGTTATATGTTATTGTTGTTGCTGCCGCTGCGTCGATGCGGAAGAATAAAACACGAGTTGGTTTTCTTGTTTCTCGTGTGTATTTTAAACAAAAAAATTATTACGGCAATGTTCTCTAAATTTAATCACTGTGTAGACTGACTGACAGGCTGATCGACGTGCGAGCCACGCTTGAAGCTCCTCATTAATATACAAACTGCGTGAGTGAGTATGTGTGAGTGTGCGCGCCGAACTCAACTAAAAACAAAAATATACGTAAACTCTTAAAAACGTGTTTAAAATCTGTTCCTATCGCTGTGTGTGTACACACATAAAACAAACGTACAGAACGGAAAGAAGAAACACAGCATAACATGTCTGTCGAACGCTATTTATTCCATGTGTCTTGTTTCACGCTCGATTTGGCGACGCCAGCAGATCTCTGATTAAAAGCTGTCGCCGCCGGCTGTGCTTTATGTAGAACCCAATGCAGTGGGCTCTGGAAAGCGATAACTCAATAAAAACTCACAAGTCGAAGGTTCCCCAGAACTCGAACTTATCGGCATGGATTTCGTCTGCCGCAGATTATTAGATTGTATTATTGTTTGCAAATCGATAGTTTTGTTGTTGTTGATAAATTGGGAAAACATGTTTATAATTAATGCATGAACAAAGCCTGAAATTCTTAGATCGTTGTCTTTAGTACAACACAAGATATACCAGTTTTAAAATAATATATTACTTGGCCCAAGGCAAGTTTACATTAGTTTGAGATATTCTTTGGCGTATTCTATCTATGTACATTTCAGTAAATTTTATAATCAATAGACTCATAAATAGTATTTAAAACACAGGATTATATTTTAATAAACCTTATGAAGAGTGCCACAAAAATCTCAAAATGTTTCAAAATATTTAATAAGGGTGTCTTAAATTATGAAATTAAATATAAGAGGCCCCAAATTCTTTGTAAATAGATTTTCTTTTGTAATTTGTAGGTATTGGGCCCTCATTTGAAGTGATTTCGTGGTATCGTAGATTCACTGTACTGGCCCAGCTTTACCATACATTATACGTAATTTGCAATTCAGACTAGAGAACGGTAAAATGATAGTGCCAATCCACGATCCTTTCATCAGGGCCGATTCGGGCCATCTCCCATCTCCCAGAACCCATCAGAGAGTCTTTTGTAGAATGCATTTCCTGCCCGCGGCGACTGTTCTCTCTTCTGAGATTTCTAGAACTCGGTCGGGGTCGTTCGCTTGCCAGAGCCAGTTCCCGCCAATCTTTGCCGCCGCGCATCTTGCTGTACCAATATGTGTTTCTGTTCTGTTCTATGGGGTTTGAGTGTTCTATATGTGTGCCAGCACTATCGCAAAGCGTCGCTTTGCCACACGTAATAGATAACGCGGGGAACCCAAAATTGGTACAACTCTAATTGAAAATGTTAAGCAGATAGTAAATATTTATCGAAACTTAACACGCAAACGAGGCGAGTGAACACGTTCCACTTGATTGGATGATGTGTTTGGTGGTGTTGCAGGCCGCAAAAAGATAGCGAAATAATGCATCTTTGCAGTCTATGTTATCGACATAATGCCAGACCGTAGACAGTTTCACCCTTTTAGGAGATATTTATGCAAATGTATGTTTATATCACTTAAAAATGCTGAAAAATTACTTTAAAATAGGTAAAACCTTAAATATTTAAAAAGTATTTAGTACGAAAAGGAATTTATTGTGCCTCAAACTTTCTGGAATGTTTGAGTTTGCCCTCACTGTCTATGGCATATTTTCCCAGCCGACACTGTACCTGTGCGCAAGGTTGCCTTGCTATTTGCTACCACCAGTGTAGTAGAGCCCAGGACATGCAGACACGCGCCATCTCCCTTTCTCTTGCATCCATTAATGCCAATGCACACGAGAGAGATGGAGAGGGGCAAGCAGCAGCAGCTAACGAACCACAGACACTACAAAGCGCAGTAAGAAAGAAAAATGTTGTGCAGAAAAAAAAGAGACAACAAAGAAAAAGAAGAAGAAATAAGACAAAAAAAAAAAACAAGAACTGCAACGACGCCGTTGACCTGCGGGGCCTTTAATGGGAGTGGGAAAGAGTCGGAGCTAGTCGTGGGAGAACGACCCGAAAGAGAGCGAGATGTAGTGGGAGAGGTAGAAGGAAAGATGCAGGGCGTCTGGGATCTCGGGGCAGCACATAGTGGTTGTCTGCTAAATTGGATGCTGCTCTTCTGCTGTCCTTATTCTTCTTCCACTTCTTCAACTCTCCTTTGCAACAATAAAACTCCCTTGTGCTGGTGCTGTCGCAGATTTTCCTTTTTCTTTCCTTCTTTTTTGCGCCCATTGTCTTCAATAAAATGCGTCGAGTCAATTTCATTCACCAGCAGCTGCTTTGGGGGTCGCGACGCTGCCCGGCTGCTGCTGACGCATAGCTGGCAACGTCTGAGAAATTAAAAAAAAAAAAACGGGAGGAGCAATCGTCGCAGAATTCGACGAATTTTGCTGTGGATTACAGTGAAGATTTGCTAAACATATCCACTGATAATGACACATTTTTGTAAACTAAACATTAGGAATTATGAAAATATTTATAAAACCCGTAGTCAAATTCAGGGAATCAGTTTAACTTGCCTGTAATACGAGATATATTTAAGTAATGGCAAGCTTGGTTATCACATGTCTGGTATTGGAAGCTTTTGACCTTGGTGTCCAAGATCTGATTATTGAACAAAAGCCAGTTTGCAGTTGTTCACTGCCAATATCTACTGTATTTCAATTTGCATCGAACCGAGACAACAAAAACAAGAACAACCGACGGTCGTGATGTTGGCTGGCGGTGCCTTTGTCTGCGATGAAGTTGTGGAGATGCGATGGTACATGGAACTTGGAGCTTGGGACCTGGGATTTCGTTGATGGGATGAGGATTGGAATTGTGCTTGGGTTTTTGGGATCGGGACGGATATTTTATCTGCCAACTGTCAGCGTTTTTGTTGCTGTTGTTGTATTTGTGGAACCTCTTAGAAGAATGTGTGTGTGAGCAGAACAGGTAAGCGTAGTTTGCTTTGTTCTGTTTTATGGCCACGCTCTTTGTGCTGGTCTTTTCGCTGCAGTTTCGTTGGTTCTGTATGCTCTTTGGATACGAAGGCGGTCGAAATATTAGCACTAGATATGGCCTGTCTGAGGTCCAAGGGCGTTGTATTGTTAAATATTGTTAAATATAAAAAGTAATTGCGATAATAATAATGGCATAAAAAATACATTTCTTTAAACTAAAATTTTAATAATTAGAGTCCCTAAAGGAAATTGGCCTTGCAATAAGTGAAAATTGAATTTATAGTTCCCATGTTGTAATTCTATAATTGGTTAATGATAAACCAACAAAATATATGTTGCTGTCAAAAATCATCATCACATAATATCTTTTGGCATTGCCAATATTTAATACCACCACCGTGAAGTGTTGTAGTAGCTGCTGCTTTTGGGTACCATTGAACTCTGCTGCAGCCGCTGCTACGACGCTTCGCAGTTGCAACCCCAAAAAACAGACCGCAGGGGAATGCATGGAAACGGAACGCTTGTTTATTTTGCTGCACAACCAGAACGAATGCGCCCGCTTCCTCTTCCTCTTCCTCCTTTCCTCTTTCCCCGTTTTAGTTGGTTTGATTTGCATTTATATGGAATTACAGTGGTACTTGACTACCGAGAAGGATCGACTGGAAATTTTAAAAAGAGAGCTTTATTAAAATAATAACAAAAATAGGTAGGGTTACAAATGCAAAACACACCGTCAGGATTTTTCCCATATTCGCACTGACTTATGACATTAAGGGTAAAAAAAGTATGGTTTTTCATTTTGTAGATGCCGTATTTTTATTGTAAAATTTGTAATAATCAGAGAAGTTAAACTTGCCGAGGTTCGACTGTAGCGCTGTAATGGCGCACTCCCCCTTTTTTTAATATTCTTTCTCCCACACACTGTAGCTTTTGGCTTGAACTTGGTGCTGCGGCCTGCTCTTATTTCTGATCATTATTTCCTCCATAGTAATCATCGTCATCGACGCCGACGCCGCCTTGTTTTGTTTTCTTTCAACTTCTCCTGAGCCATGAAATTTATAATCTTGTACAAATTGTTTTGCATTAGTAATGCCTGTGGCGCAGTTTGTTCCACTTCTCACATGGGGTAACCACGTCGGTTCGGTTCTTCTGCTTCGTTCTTTCTGGTTCTGGTCTGTTCTCCGCTCCCTTTTGTTGTGCTCGTCTTCCTCCTTCCCTACTTCTTGTGTGCCTCTTCGCTGTGCTTAATTACAAAAGAAGAAGGGGGAGTAAAAAAAAGGGGTGCGGTCCGCCGCCCTCAGTGCACTGCACTCGCATTTCTGATTATTAGCCCGCTCTCTATTTTTAAACACTTTTACAAGCGCTCTGGAATTTGTAGCCCCTCAAAAAAAAAAATCCAAAGTAAAACATATGGCACCGACTTTGAGCTATGGCACACTCTACTCACGCTCGCGCGCCCGCCAGAAAAGCGGAAAAGTGCAGAGACGATACAACAATACTATGATTCAGATGGCCTCTGGCCCCAAATGATATTAATCTCGTTATATACAATCCAACTGTCAGTTTGATTTGGCCTGTATCCCTTTTGGCCGCCTGCCTTCCGTCAACTATCTCACAAATGGGGTAATCTAATCGATAGACAACTCACTCATTATCAACTTATGACCCAAAAGAGGAAGGAGAAGCCACCCCCGATCTTACGCTATATTATTGTTTCAGTACCCTGGCCGCGGAGTGTAGTTAGGCTTAAACTTTTGATAATTTAAGTTATTTGCAGAAGATTCTTTGCCCAGATTCTTAATAGTGTATTACTATGTAAAATCATTCAAAATTTTCATAAAATAAAAACTAAGTCTAGATTTCTAAATATGTATAAGGGATCGATTTAGTTCATAGAATTATCTAGTGTTTTAGAAGATCTAATGTGGACTAAAATTCGGATCTAAATATTCATGTAAATTTTAGTAGAAATGATCGACTATTACTTTTTTACGTAGGGTATTCGTTGATTCCATAGTGCAAACTTCTTGTTTCTCTTCCTCTTTAAGCGGTGACGTTTTTGTGCTATTCTCGTGTTTATTAACTAATTTGTCGAAATTACCGGTGGTTTGTTTATGAGTCAGTTTCTTCGGCTCTACACTTTTATGAGTTTGTGTGTGTCTGTGAGTGTCAGGTGTGAGCGGAAAGTGCTAAAGTAAGTGAGTGATCGATACTTTTTGAAGATCTCAGCAATGCTTCCTATTCATCATATTCCTACTTGTTCTGTCATCCCCCTCGATTTGCAACAGTTGGCAAAAGGAAACGAAAATTACCGCTACTTTACATGTGTAAATCTCAGTATTGTGTGTGTGTCGTCTGGCCATTTTCCGCATCTCTTCGCTCTTCTGGCTCCGACTCTATCTCTTTTCCGCTGCCGTGTCTGCCGGTATACAGAAATTTTTCGCTATGCAGTTATGTTGATGAGCTGCAACGTCATTTCTAGCATAGCTTCTTCTTCTTCTCGAAAGTTCCGCGGCAACATAGAACAGAGATAGAGCGAGGAGGCAGAGATGGGAAGTGTAAGTGAGTGTGTGTGTGTGTGGGAGAACCCATCGTTTTGTTTTTATTGCTTTTGGTTGCGGTCGTTGCCCAAATTGGGGAAAAAACATGCGCAGGCCAAAGTTATCGGTTATCGCTTCCTGCTTGCGGTGCTCTCTCTTTTGTGGCATTTCTCTCTGTCTCTCACGCAACCTGTAGCGCGCGCAAATAATCCGTTTGTTGCTCTTTCTGGGGAGGTTTTCCTCATTCTTTTCTGTTGTTGCTTTTATTTGTTTTGTTGTGGGTGAGTGGCCGCCATATTGTTTTAGGGGTGGCTAAACATTAGCGAGCGGGTGTTGGGGTGCAGTTTTATTGTTGCTTTTGCAGCCGGCATTCAACAGTTCGGCAAAAAGGGAGCTCTCTTTGCGCGGGCTCTCTCTCGTCGTTCGAGTTTCCAACTGTTTCTGGGCTCTCTCTTTGCAAATGTAAATAGGATGTATTGATTTTTCCCTGATTTTCTGGCGGGGTTTTACCGTGCTTTCTTTAGAGTTTATTAGTTAATATGGAAAAAAAAAGGAAACCGCAGACAGGCAGACAGCAACACCAACAGAGTTGCACTTGTGCAAGCTAGTGACTCTCCTTGTTGCATTTGTTGTTGTGAGTGGAGCAGAGCGAATTCCCAGGACATGTTGGCGCTCGCTCTCTCTCTTTCGTCTGCTGCCGCCTCTGCCGGCGTCGCTGCCAACGTCACTGCTGGGATCTGAGATGTGAGCTTTACCCGGGTCGCTGCATTATGCGCAGAGTTAGTTTTGCAGGGAGCTACGTCGCATTCACGTCACGCAATTGTACATAAATAGCGAAACATTTTTTCTCCCGTTATAGCAAGGACGCAGGGAAAATAGACAACACGTACGCACGCAGACGTCACCTTGGCTTGCAATTAATTATCCTTTCTAATAATAGCAATTATAATAATCACATTCTCTTGTCCAATTTCCATTGCAGCCTTTTGTGCGCGCGACGCAATTAACTGGGCAGCTCTAGAAAGTATGCTACACAAATTTGTTTCAACGTGTTACTGCAAGAACGACAACAACAACAACAACCATCAACATCCCACGCACTTTATCATATAGACTGCGCTCAAGACAGAGACAGAGACGGGTAGAGAGCGAGAGAGTGAGAGAGGGCGAGAGCAACAAACTATAGCAACAAAGAAGCAACAACAACAACCAGGAAACGACGTTACCAACGGGAATATATATAGAATATTCTCCAACAGAAATAAAACAAAAAAGTAAAGGTAAGTGTTGGCTTATCTCCGTTTATCACATTGTGCTCTGGTCGCTCCTGAAAGTGAGATTCTACGCCGGCCACTGTTTATTGGCGCTTATCAGGGATTAACGGGTGCCAAATGGATATTGCGAATGAATTTAGCTTAATCCCATCTGAAAACACTAAGGTTTCAACACGAAATTGCAGGTTTGAAGGGGCTTATAATCCCATTTTGATGTATTAATACAAAGCTAAATAAAACCATTATTTCAAGTTAATTTGCGCCCTTAAAAAGGTCAAAGTTTATGTTTTGGGCACCTTTTTAATTACGTTAGGGTATAAGGGAGTGCTAAAAAAATCGCAAGGGCTCTTAAATCTCTTTAAAAAAATTTCCAAACTATGCCACACTGAACTTGGTAACTGAAACATTTTGTTGCATTTTTTAAGCGACTTCCAAACACTAATTATTTCTGAGGCACCCTTGACAATAATAATATAAAATAAAAGTTAATAAAATGGCTAAATGCGGTTTAGAATTTGTCGTCTTATGAACAATGAAAGGAACAAATAATATTTGATTGCAATATAACGGGAATTGAGATCTTTGACCTTAGAAATACACAGATTCTTAGAAACAAGGATCAGGCAACCCGAAGGGACCCTCTGTTTATGCCCATTGTCCCTGTGTGTATGTGTGTGCATGATAAATGTACATCCAGTCTAGACAGTTGCAGGACTCGCATTTCCCTTTTCCCTTCCCAGGGCCACATCCCTTCCGCATATAAAACTCCCCCTTGGGCGCATTTTTCGGGGTTGATTTTGTATTTCGTTTCGTCTCGCTGGCTCTCTTTGCTTTCACTTCAATTGCCTTTTACGTGGATTTTCTTGTTGACGGAAATTTCGCTTGGTCTGGAAATCGGAAGAAGTTTCTCCAAGTTTCTCCTTTGGAGTTCCTGAATATGTGATACTCTTGGAGAGGAGAAGGATATTATAGCTTTGATCAGAGCCTCAGGCATAGCTTCCTGTATCAGGGGATATCAGGAGTCAAATCTAAATGATCAATTAAAATGGTGTCTAAAATATACAATTAAGATGGTAATATATCTAATTGATTTTTAATTTCCTTTGAAATAATTTACTTTATCAAACATTTTGACAAAATTTCCAATTTTGAGGCAACTTTAAATTGCAAAATCTGTCTTATGATTCTTTCTTTCTATTATAATAATATTATGCTGCCTTGGCAACGCGTTTTTTTTATTGTAACCAAACTGCAAGGATGTATGAACTTCGGCTTACCAAAGTTTGTTGCCTTTATCGTTTTGTTTACTTTTTGCGACAGGGGTTTGTTGTACGACTCCCCTCCTGTTGCTCTGATATTTCCACGGCCTTTGCTCCGGCTCCCTTTCCAACTCCTGTTACTTTCCTAGCCGCCATTCCTCCTCCTCCTGCTTGTGCTCCTTCTCCGCCTGTCCAAGGCAGCGAACCGCGAAGGAAGCAAAAAGGGGGGAAGTGAAATTATGGCGAGGGGCTGGGTGAAGTGGCGAAGTTGTCCGTCTGTCTGTGCGTGCGCTTATTGCATTTGTGTCCGTCTCCGTCTCTGAAAGCTGGATATAGGGGGAGATCCAGGAGGAAGGGGTGTCTGTGTGCGAGTGGCAGGGAACTCCCCTCGCGGCCAAAGTTCTTTCATCCCGGAGTACAGCTTCGCTTCACTGTGGCATAAGAAATTGGAATTGTGTTAAAAAGCATTCCGTGGGGGCGTGTTTCCTAGTCTGATTCGATGCCCTCCTTGGACGGAGAATAGTCATGCTTACAACATACCTTTCAAACTGTCTTCGAGGATGTTTAATAAAAGACGTCGGGTCACAGCTGTCAAGCTTTTGGGGATTACGAGTCTGCGACCGCTGGATGGAGGCAATTAACTACAAATTATGATAACAAAGAGAGGACAGGGGCCATGACTAAGAAAAAGGGGGCTGCCTGTGGAATATATATTTGTTCGTTGTTGTGGGGCCATGGAAATACCAAATGCGGCTGAGTCATGAGGATAGAATAAAGAGACAGGCAAGGACCTCAGGTGACTCATGGTCAGTCGAGGGAAAAGGCAGGGAATAAAAAAACAAAGAAATATTATGTAGGGAAATGTATATTTAAATGTTTCTGGTACCTCAGGAGGGGCTGTATATTTTCAAATTAGTTTAAAAAGATGTCCATAGATTTGAGGACTCAAATTCAAAGTAAGTGGCTTTTTTTTGGCATACTTTTGGCCCTCAATTCAAGTGGTTTCATCTCCGTACCGATTTCTTTTGGCATCCTCTATAGCTTAGCTTTTAGAGTATTATAAATAAATGAAACCAATCTCATCTCCTTGCTTGAAGGTAGGAGTAAGTACTGGGAGAACCGCACGTTTAAATGAAGAGCACCGACCGAACATAGTACAAAGTTTCCTCCGTGTACCCACACATTAGCACTCGTTAATAATTAATTTTTCTTGGCTTATTTTTTGCGCTTGCCGCGTTTTCTTTGCAGCTGTTACTCCTAAAGGTAAACGGGGCCACCGACGGCAATTACAGCGCTAAGATGGCGTCCTCGCCGACACCATCATTGGACTCGATGCGGGGCGGGGCGAACTCCATTGAATCGTACGAACACGCAGGCTACCTATCAGACTCCCCGCTCACGCTGAGCGGCTCATCGCCACCGGCCAGCGATTCGGCAATCTGCAGCGACGAGTACACGGGCGGGAGCAGCGTGAAGTCGCGGTCGGAGGTGACGGTGATCAATGGCCATCATCCCATCTCGGCCTCGGTCTCGTCCAGCTCCTCGGCCAGCTCCTCATCCTGCTCATCTTCGTCCTCGTCGTCATCGTCCTCGTCATCGTCCAGCAGCTCCTCAACCAGCGGCCTCAGTGGCTGCGGCAGCACCAGCAGCAGTGTGATCAGCACCAACAATGGAACCACAAGCAACGGTCCCGGCGTGATTGGCAGCAATCTGCAGGGCAATGTCAATGGCAACAGCAACTCGGGAATCAGCAGCCTGGTCGTGGGAGCGGGCAAGGGAAGCAACAGCAGCACTGTCAGCAACGGCAGCAGCAGTTCATCCAGCAACACATCCGCCAATGGATCGCCGCCACGTTGCACCGCCTGCAAGAGCAAGTGCAGCGATGCGGTGGCCAAGTGCTTCGATTGCCAGAGCTATCTCTGCGCCAATTGTGTGACTGCTCACGAATTTATGCACTGCTTCAACGGACACAACGTGTGCTTGATCAAGGGTTTTGAGGCGAGCGCCACCACCGGCTCGCCCCTGGGCTCCGTTGGTTCGCCGAGCAACAATCCGGCCTCCAATGAGTTCAAGTACGCCAGCTCGCTGACCATGATGCTGCAGCAGCAGCAGCAGCAGCTGGACTCACAGCAGCAACAGCAGCAGCAGCAGCAACAGTTGTTGCCCACGCAGCCCATGTCCCAGCTCTCGAAGATTGTGCTAGCCGCTGCCGCCCAGGCCAATTCCCAGGAGCAGCAGCAGCGAGAGGAGAACTCACTCTACGGCTCACTGCACCAGCAACAGCAACAGCAACAGCAGCAGCAGCAACAGCAGAGGCAACTATTTTGCCCGCGTCACAAGCAGGAGCTGCTGAAGTTTAGCTGTCGCACCTGCTGCATTCTGGTCTGCAAGGAGTGCATCGTCCTGGAGCACTCTACCGGACTCCATGAACTTGAGAATGTGCAGTCTCCGGGACTGACACCACCATCCACCTCGGCAGCCTCGGCCAATGAGACAGCCCTGCAGACGCTGCTCGCCGATATGCGCGGCAAGATTGGCGAGATTGTGGGCATTGCCGGTAACTCGGACCAGAATCTCACCAAGGTGAAGCTGCAGTATCAGAAGGCGCACAACGAGCTGAACGAGACGCATCAGTTCTTTGCCTCCATGCTGGACGAGCGCAAGACGGAGTTGCTCAAGGAGCTGGAGTCCCTGTACTCGGCCAAGGTGAACAGCAACAGTGCGTGGCAACAGCGTTCCCGCGATCTGATCGACAAGGGTCTGGCCACCTGCGAAGCGGTGGAGAGGAGTCCTGCTCCCCCGTCATCATTGCTGGCAGAAGCCCTGCTCCTACGCAAGTCCCTGGAGCAGCAACTGCAAACGGGCATCCAGGAGATGCAGCTGCCCTTCGAAATGGAGTTCATGTCCAACTATCAGTCGATTCAGGCCGGCGTCCGTAACACCTTTGGCTATATTCGGGCTAGCAGCTCGGATGGAGGCCATGCCGGCCTAAGCCTCACCAGCAACGGTCACGGAAAGCAGCCCCCGATCGCTAGGCCCACACAGAGCGCCAGCAATAGCAGCGCCAGCAGCGCGGGCAGTGGCCACCATGGTGGACACCATCAGCAGTCGCATCATCACGGCGGCCACCACAACCATCACCAGGCGTCGTCGCATCATCATCAGCAGTTGCAGGCACAATCCTCGCTCCATGGCCTCGGTCTGGGCCTGAGTGGCAGCAGTCTGCTGGACAGCAGCAGCTCAACTGGCGGAGGTGCAGGCGGCGGAGCCTTCAGCAATGGAAGTCTCCTGTTAAGCGGACGCGATCGCAGCAACGCTCTGGCCGTGGAGCAGCACTTTGGCGAGCTTATGCCCAAGCGCGGCGGCGGTGGCTACAGCGGTAGCAATGGAACTAACGCCAGCAGCGCCGTGGCACACTATAATCCCTACGAGAAGTGGAGCAACGGCGGCAGCGATAATCTCTTTTCGTCCGTCACAAACGGCGGTGGAGCAGGCAGCTCATCCGTGGCCGATGCCTTTGCCAGCCTGTCGTCGGTGGGAGGCGGTACTGTGGTGAGTGGTGGTGGCAGTGCCGTTAGCTCGGAATCGCTGCTTGACCTAACCAACAAGCTGCTGTCCGCGACCATTTACCCGCCAAAGTCGCAGATCAAGCGCCAGAAGATGATATACCACTGCAAGTTTGGGGAATTTGGCGTGATGGAGGGACAGTTTACAGAGCCCAGCGGCGTGGCAGTGAATGCCCAGAACGACATCATTGTGGCGGACACGAACAACCATCGCATCCAGATCTTCGACAAGGAGGGACGCTTCAAGTTCCAGTTTGGAGAGTGCGGCAAGCGCGACTCCCAGCTGCTGTACCCCAACCGAGTGGCCGTCGTTCGCAACTCCGGGGACATTATCGTCACCGAACGCTCGCCGACACACCAGATCCAGATCTACAACCAGTACGGACAGTTTGTGCGGAAGTTCGGGGCCACAATATTGCAGCATCCGCGCGGCGTCACCGTGGACAACAAGGGACGAATTATTGTGGTGGAGTGCAAGGTGATGCGTGTGATCATCTTCGACCAGAACGGCAATGTGCTGCACAAGTTTGGCTGCTCCAAGCATCTGGAGTTCCCCAACGGTGTGGTGGTCAACGACAAGCAGGAGATCTTCATTAGCGACAACCGGGCTCACTGCGTCAAGGTCTTCAACTACGAGGGCCAGTATCTTCGGCAAATTGGCGGCGAGGGCATCACCAACTACCCCATCGGGGTCGGTATCAATTCGAACGGCGAGATCCTGATAGCGGATAACCACAACAACTTCAATCTGACGATCTTCACGCAGGACGGGCAGCTGATCTCGGCGCTCGAGTCGAAGGTGAAGCACGCCCAGTGCTTCGACGTGGCGTTAATGGACGATGGCAGTGTGGTGCTGGCCAGCAAAGACTACCGGCTCTACATCTATCGCTATGTCCAGCTGGCGCCAGTGGGTATGTAAACACAGACACACACACACACACACAGCATACAACACACACTCCACGGATGTGTGGGAGTCCGGAACAGGGAAGCAGAGGATTATCTAAAGTCCGGCTCTCTCACCTCTCTGCTCTAAGCCTAGTTCTCTCGATAGTCTGACTTGCGCGGTCTCTCCCCCAGCTCTAATTCGTAATACTAAAAATCTAAAGAAAATCTGAGAAGAGAAACCGAAGCCGAAACCGAAATCGAAATCGAAATCTACATATATTCCCCTATTCTCCTCTCAAACTCGTACTGTCGTCGCCTCTCATATAGCCTTACGACTTACACACACGCACACTGTTGGAATGCTTTTTATTAATTATCTTTTTAAATTATTGTTGAATTTTGTTTTGATTTTTTATATATATATGTATATTTACGCTGTTTTTAAGCTTAGTTTTTATATTTTTGTGTGTATTTGTTTACGATAAATATATATATAGATATCTCTGTGTGAATTTTCATGTTCATGTTTTTAAATCGGATCCCAAACTGAGCAAAAAACACTTCTATCCCCATCTCCATCTCTCGCGTGCAAGTCTCTCTCTCTCTCATTAGTTTTGAAATAAAAACAAAAACAAGAAACAAAGGAAATGACAAAAATAATAATAAATACAAGAAGAAATCCCTCCACTTTTTA
This sequence comes from Drosophila pectinifera, assembly GCA_008042775.1. Taxonomy (NCBI): domain Eukaryota; kingdom Metazoa; phylum Arthropoda; class Insecta; order Diptera; family Drosophilidae; genus Drosophila; species Drosophila pectinifera. The sequence goes on from VNKC01000390.1 coordinate 58,716, forward strand.
TGTTCGTTGCAAAACTGCGAAAACAAAAAGGAAAAAAATTAACAAAAAGCATAAACAGGAAAAAAAAAAAGAATATATATATAAATTAAATAAAAATTAAAGAAAAAGAAAAATATAATAATCGAAATTTAACAATTAACAACCCGAAATGAGGAACAAGCCGCGAATCGAGCATTAAATAAGTAATAATTGATTGTAATTCTTAGATATACCTATATATGATTGCGCAAATTGTTTGTTATTATTATTTTTGATTGCATAAACACATTTGATACATACATATATATTATATAACTGTTTTTTACGTTTATAAATTATTTTTGATTATACAAGAACCTATTGATTACTGATTATTTATATATTGTAGACCCTAATTAATTAATTATTGTATCCGCTAAGAGACATGTTTGCTACTTTTATACGAAATCAAAAACCGAACCCAACCGCGACACACACAAACAATTCACAAATTTGTATACTCGCTTAGTTTTTATGTTTTTCATTGTTTTATTACTTAATACGAAAACGAAAAAAGAAAGGATTTTATTAAAAATTATAAACCAATGCAGACAAAACCACACACATTTGCCGTTTCTTAATTTTACAAATATTTAAAGCACCAACAACAACTACAAACAAAACGCACTGAAAATAGTTAAAAACATCTAATTTTTGTTCATCATTGTTAAAGCTATTTTTTTTGTTTAGGCATTTATTTTTAATACATTTTATTTCTTAATCGAGGACTCGACAACAGGAACAAATGGAAGGATTTGTTGTCAAATGGAATTTAAGTAAATAAAACAAAAATCTATAGTTACATGCACACGGCAAGCACAAGCGACTGTTTTTAATTTTAATCGATTAGCGAGCGTGCGAGCGTGTGCATAAATAAATCAAATTAAGGAATATAAACAAATTAACACTTAACTGAAAGTTGGCAATCAGTGCAGAAGACTTAAAACATTTATAACTATTATAATTATACAATTGAATATGTCTATGTCTCTATACATGCGCATATATGTATTTATATATATCTATTAAATTATGATAAACACTTAAACAAGTAAAGCAAAAATCTCAAAAATAATTTAATAGTTATAAACAAAAACGAAGAAAACCATGCCAAGCCAAGCCAAGACGACCATTCGCTTCATTGTTTTGTTTTCTCTTACTTGGTTTCCTTGAAATATTAATATTATTAATTATTAAAACGGCCAGACAGTGCGGACAAAGCATCTAAGGCGCTGCTCGTTCGTTCCGCACTGTATTTAGCTAGACTTTGTTGTTGCTTGCAATAATTCAAACTATGAAAGCATTTACGTTTGCCCAGCCTCCAAAACGATTGCAAACCCAAACGAAAGTGTTCTTTAAGTTTAAAGTTAGTCGCGAGGTTAGAGCGAGGGAAGTGAAGTATCTAAAGTGAATATTTAGTGTGTACTATTTTAAGGCAGAGGTAACATAATAAACAACTTTTTGAGACTACAAACGCAACATTAACAGGAACAGCATTTAAAAAATGTTTATTTTGTAATTTTTTTAAAGTTAATCACTATTTTTTCGTTAGTTTTGAGCTTGACGCGACCCCCTTCCCTGGCCCCAGCCCCCCCTCTCTCATTAACAGCAACACCCCACGCATAAGCAGGTATTAGAATTCTTGAATATAATTTACAAAAATATTGTATTAAAAAACGTAGTATTTAACTAGCATAGTTTCCTCTTTGTTTGTTTTGAAAAAACGCTTTGCTTTGTGTAACTTCTTGATTTGGTTTGAACTCTTATTATTATTTTTATTTTTGATTTGTACAATTATAGTAATAATTATTTTTTGTGTGTATCTACTTAAGTGAGATTATTAAATATACGAGAATATATTTTTTAGTTCTTTCTTGTTGTAAACTTTCATTGACTTGAATTGACTTATTATTGTATTTGAAGCTGATATATATGTATCGATGTATAATGGTAGCTGTAACAACGACGAATGGGTTAAAAAACAAAAGTATTGTACGTTTTCTGTGTGAGAACATAAAAAAAAAACAAACTCTTTGACAACCAAAAAAAAAAACAACAAAAAACAAAATACAAAAAAAACAAAAACTGTTGAAAATTTTTTATATAAATTGTTGAAAAAGAAAGAAAAACCTAAAACATAAACGAAACTGCTAATTGATGGTATTTATTATGGCCTAATGCATACTATTTAATTATATATTTATTATTAGCATTTTAGCTTGCACAAGCCGCGTTTCTGACAAGGACTTTTATTTGTATTTTGTGCTTGCATAAATTTGTTTTTATGTTTATCAACTATTATTATATCTTTATTATTACGTTTTTAAATGTTATACAACAAACTGCAAACTACAAACACGCAAAGTGGGACACAAGAATAAAAGTAACATACAAAATATGCATTAATCTCTGCTCTGAAAAAATGAAAATGAAAATGAAAAGAAAAACTGTTGTAAAACCCTACACGAAAAAAAAAAACAACACACACAACACCCAACAAATGCCACAAACTGAGAAACTGAGAAACAATTAAAGATTTTTATACATATTCCGATAAAAAACCCAACAAATTGTTTTTATTATTTATTATTTGTTCGATTTGATATTATTTTCCTTTTTTAGCATTTTAGATTTGTATTTTTGCGTATTGGTTTGAACAGATGCGATGTTTTTTAACCTAAACACCACCCCTAGCGATGCCGACTGTCCCCTGCTTCCTTAGACCTTTCTTCCTGCCCCCCTGGCCCTCCTCTTCCCCCTCTCTCTCCGTACTAGTGGTAAACTATTTAATCTTTATATGGATATAAATATATATGTGAATGTATGTTGATAAACAAATTGATGAATTGAGAATCTAATAGACTGTGCAAAAAGAAAAGAAAACAAGAATAAGGAAGAAACCGACAACAATTTTTTTAAATATATATATTTCTGTATATTTAAAGATCGCATAAGGAGCAACCAAAGAAAAATATATATTCAGCCCCAGAGGAAAAGAAATATATAAAAAAAATATTTATATAAGATTAATTGTGTAACTATATAGCACAGTGTGAGCTATTCGAAACGTACTACATATATTAGCAGTTTTATTTCCGATATTCCAGATCGATATGTAAACGATTAATACCGCCAATTAACTGTGCTCTCTAATCCTCTATATAACCGGATGGTCAAGGCCCTCTGATGATATCTTGCTCTCTATATATTTGAACCGATTTATGTATGTTAATATTGCCGATATAGTATATGTAGTTGGGCATTTCGCGTGTGTCGCCATTTGTGATTGTTTTTTTTTGGGTCAAGAGTCTAGTTTTACCCGAAAAAGGACGCCAAAAACGGAAGGGAAAAATCTGAAAGTAAGGGAAACGAAAGAGGAAAATTCAAAAGTAAAGTGAAAACCACCAGAAGACGGAAGAAGCAAGAGAAAATGAGAAAGTAGGGCTAAAGAATCATTTAGGATGTAATATTTTGAGTAATGTTAAGCGTAAGTGTTGTATAATAAATGGCAATGCATGCTAGTGTTGGAAAACACCACATATACATACATCCATACATATTATCCATATATATGTATATTATTGCGACTCTATTATTTTTTATGACTGTTAGGAGCTCTCTATGAATGTTGAACGGAATCGAAGCGAAATCGAATCGAGGCCAGTCCATCTACGGATTGGCTCCTCTCTCTTTTTGGGGTTGGTTAAGAGACTGTCAGGCACAAGTTACAGAACAGAACAGACCTAGATGTTAGGATATATATATAGTACAGACATATTGGTGTTTGTATGCCATATCTAAAAATCATTTTAATTGTAGTTTATATTTTTGATAAATGTTATTAAGGAACGGAACACAAAAACAAAAACAAAAACAAACATAAATCAAAGGTCATTTGGCGGCATTGTTAAGCGTATTTGTATGGAATTTAAATTTTGTACAAGTTCTAGTCGAGATTGGCGGCAGTTTGAATTCTATATATCCGACAAGGAGCGGCAGCAAACTAATGGAAGCAAACCGAAACCAAAACCGAAAACCAAAAACCGAAAACCGAAAACCAAATCCAAAAACTAAATTTAAATTCAAACTGGCTTCGTAGAAGTGTTTTTAAGTATTATTAGAAATTACGCAGTAAAGAGTAAAAGAGTAAAAGAGAGAAGAAAGCTCCGGAAGAATTGCTTGAACCACTAAATTATTATGAACCTAACATATAGATATATATAGTACGCATCTAACTGAATAATCAACCACTGAGTGTGTGAGTGTCGTCTATGTTTCGGTTAGCGTCCAGTGCAGAGCGATCTCCCCCAGATCGGAAATCGCAGTGGCGCTTGTGGCTTTCAATAAGTAGGTTTTTAATTCTTGGTAGTGCTAACTTCAACCACACGTTTTAAGAGAATAAAAACACGAGAAGAATATATATATACATATAGATATATATATTTAATATGCATGCTTGAGTAGTGTCTGTTTGAATGTATGTAATTGGTATGTAAACCCAACTAGGCATTAGCGTTCATTCCCCCCCTATGTTTTCCTTGTTTCGCATTAGAGATAAGCAACTTAAATATATGAGATTATCTAGATTAGAAACTGAGGAGCAAGAACAAGAACAAGGACAAGATCAATTCATTTCCGCTTTGGTTAAGAACTTCACAAAATATTCAAGTAGCAATCCAAGAAAACACAACTATACATAAATGATAAATACCAAACAAAATAAATTAACTATGACTGATTTTATACACGAATTGAAAAAAAGATTTACACAACAAATTATACACATATACATACATATATATATATGAATATTTATATTTATAATGTTGCTACTATTATATATAAAAACCAAAACAAAAACCAAAACCAAACGAAACAAGTTGAAGTTGAAGCCCCGGATAAAGTCCTGGACCTCTCCATCTGTAATACATTTTACACGTTAGGCTACTTCTGCTAATACTTATATATCTACGAGTATATAAATATATATATTTATGTGTGTGTTTAAAAGGAAATACAAAATAAATTAGTAGTGAACTCAACAGTTTTTTAACACTCGAAAACAACAAAATCTTAGACTGCTTCGAAAACGTAAACGTGAAACTTGAAAAAAACCATAAAAAACTCTTGTGAAATAATATGAATATGAGACTCGTTTAGGGAATTTTTCTGAGAGGATCTTTCCGTTTCCGCTTTTATCTCTGCACTTGTTTAAACTGAGAAATTAAAACTAACAACTAACTGACTTAGGCTGAACAACTGATTTTTCACTCCTTAATTGACTAAACAAATGGATATAAACTCTAATGGCGCAAGACAAACCAAAACAAACGAGAACCAGAATATAATGAATATTTTCGCTAACTTTTCTAGGTGCAAAATATAATATTTATATACATCCGTAAATTTAATCTATAATTAAAGTGCGTATACAAATTATAAGGCATATTAATTAAATGTTTGTTGTTAGCTGCTTATTCTTCCTATTGAAGATTACCTAATATTAAAAAAAAAAACACAAAAAAATTACAACAAAAAAATACATAAACCATTCATATCCCGAGCATTTTTGTAATTTTTGAAGCAAAGCAACATATTGAAAAATATTACTAAAAATACAGCAAAAGCACGTAAAAACGTAACAATTTAAGTGACGAAGTTAATCTAACTTTAAATGAGAACCAAATGGGCAATGTATAATGCAATAACTAAATAAGAAGTTTACAAAATGAAGGCCTATTTTCACAGATATTTCTTACTTTTTGGTTTAAATAAATCTCTTTATTTACAACATTAGCTTAGTTTACAAAAAATGTTGTTTTTGGCCTAGAAAAATTACATTGCAGTAGTTTTTGGCTGATAAAAGTAGGGCTCAAGGTTTAAATTTTATATATATATATTATTTTCCCAATTATAAATTATAAATTCCCCTTGTTTTAATTTGCTTAATTTTTATTTTCATCTCTTACAGTATTGCACAAATCACACAGCAGCAGCATCAGTGACAACAAGAGCTACTTGGCAGACAGAATACAGCAACATTTCATTTGAAAGAGAGATTAAAGCCATACAAATATTAATAATTATTATTAACAACAGACATTCCCCATTTAATTGTGTTAGTTGTGTTGAATTTGTTGTTGGAGAAAATAAGTGGTACTTAATTAAGGATCGTACGCCATGCCATTCACTTCTTTATATATGTATGGATATGGATATGGATATGGAAATGGAACAAGTTTACGTTACGCAATTATTTTAAATCAATTTTGGGACTCAATAAAATTATATATAAATATTAATATATTTGCAATTAGTGTAAATGAGTCTCTACGGTCGAACCGCACACATACAACATAAAACATAAAACATAAAACATAAATCATAAAACAAAGACACAATACATAAACAAGAGGAGAGTGTTGCTAAATCATTTGGAAATATGCATAAATGTTAGCTCATCTTAACCATAATCACGCATTCGCATCTAGATTTTAGATATTTATAAAGCTATATAGTGCAACTAAGCCGAATCATCATGGAATCATCATCTAGTCATCATGCATACATATATGTATTTTTATAATAATTAATATTAAACGAAACGAAACGAAACAAGTATGAACTAAACCGAAAAGAACACCAATCTAATGTTAAATGTCGTTATAATTAAGTTTTCTTTATATACACATATATATTATGTTTTAGCTAACGATTTATACTATATATATTTTCTGTCCAAGGATTGATTTGTATATTAAAGTCTCCCGCAGTTTGAATTTTAATATAAAAATAAAACAAAAGTATACAGGGTTCTGCTTATGAATGCCTTTCCCACGAAAGGCCACATTTAATCTGCTAAAATATTATGTTTTGTCTATTATGGTTAATTGTTTACACCACACTATGCCATACGTTCGGTTACAACTCGTATATTTCGCTCAAATTTTGTTTAACAGTTAAGAAGTACTTACAAGAAAACAAAAATAAAAACAAAAACGAAAATGAAAATGTTAAAGCAACGGAGATGATAAGAGGGAAAATGTGGAAAATATGGACTGACAAGCAAATCATGTATATCATTGAGGGTTGGCATTTTTAATCTTTACATAAATATATAAAAATAAATACAAATAATACATGTAGACTTTGTCAGGCATTCTCAGCTGTTTCGAAACGGGGAAATTGTTAACTTTTTGTGTTGAAATCAAAAAACGAAAGAATTAATATAAAATAACATATATACACGCCCACCAAATGCATACTATATGCTATATACTGTTTCTAATATGCATACAAAGATTTAACCACAACACACATACTGGTACTGGTACTGACACTGAACAATCACACTTCGGTTCAAGTTTGCAACTGACTCAACTTACTGCCAGGATAGCTCAGCTCAGCTCCTCCTCAGACACCCTGCATAATACTCACACAGTCAGTCAGTCACTCAGTCACTCAGTCACTCAGTCACTCATTCAGTCAGTCGTCATTCACGCAATCAACCAATCCTACCCAGGAGTCAAGCACAATTAAATGTAATAGAAGAGGAGAGCATTTAACTTGAATACTTTATATTTTCAACTGTGTTTTTTGTTTTCGGTCAAGAAGGACAAGTAAAGAGAACTCAAATTAAAATATAAACTTAATCGTAACTAAATCGAATACGATGTAATTGAATGTGAACGTTATTAACTCATTAACTATTATTATAATCTAAGATTCCAACTGTATGCGCATTTTATATATAAAAAAAGAAAAGAAAAGTAAGAAAAACAACTCATTAATGTAATGTGTAAGGGAAAACAAAAGTAACTTACATTAAATTATATATAAATATTTTTATACATGTGGAAAACGTAAAAAATGCATGATAATTCGTTAAAAGCTGCAATTTGATCGAGTGACGAGTTCTAGAACACCTACATGAATTTCCACTCAACTCCATTGCAAAAGTCAACAACATCAGCGTGAATTTGAGTATTTAACAACAAATGAAAGTCTTTTTAATGCTTAGGGGCCACAATTTTCGAAGTAATTAAAAAAATGAAGAAAAACAACATGAAATTATTATATTAATATACGGTATTAATTAACATTTAAAAAATGTTGTGTAACATTATTAATAAACCAACCAAGAACAACCAGCAACAACAACAATTGTATTGTAAGAATTTCTATTTCCATTAAACCACAATAAAATTATTTTGTTTTTAAATAAACCAAATGTGTTTCTATTTATTTCATAAAGTTTCAGCGGAAAAATCGCTTTGCAAATAATTATTGGATCAGGTAATTATGAAATATTTTATTTTGATACCAGCAAGAATATATTGGATTGTCCTTATAAAACAAATTATTGTAGGAAAGCTTAGTCTTCTTCGAGTGCTCAACCGAACTGCTCCCTAAAAGAATTTAACAGTTCTCCATAAGATATTCTCTTCATACGCGGTATAGAAAATTCGAAAAGATAACTATAATACAGATCTGTGACCATATAATATCCAGTAGATTAAATATCAACCAAAGATAGTTTTAAAAAGAAACACGTATTTCTTTGTCAAAAACTCATATTTATTACTTTAAGCTTATCTTATTGTGATGACTTTGGTAGTTTTTTTGTCCTGCAAAGGCAAGAGAAAATTAATAAATGAGTGCAGTTGCTTGAAAAGTTTCTCTACTCACATCACCCGCAGCTCCTCCAGCGTGGGAACACTCAAACGTGATGACGAGAGACCAGCGCTATCCTCTTGCTGCATTTCCACAGGATGCTTCTTCAGCTTGTGGGATCGACAATTGGCATTGCATGCGAAGGACTTGCCACAATAGTTGCACACATAAGGTCTTAGTCCCGTGTGGCTGAGCAGGTGCGTCTTGAGCGTCTTCGAGCGCTTGAACAGGGCTCCACAGACATCGCATTTGAGGCGACGCTCCTCGCTGTGCACCACCTTGTGCATATTCCAGGTGCGCCGGGTCTGCAGCTTCTTGCCGCAGATGTTGCAAACGAAGCTGGGCTCCGCGTGGATTTGGTTGTGAGCCTTCAGTCTGGCCCGGTTTTTGAAGCTTGCCTTGCAAATGCTGCACTCGAAGGGACGATTATCCGTGTGCACCAGCTTGTGTTCATTCAGGGCCGTAATCGTCTTCAGTTGCTTGCCGCAGCTGTCGCAGATAAAGGGCTTTACATTGTTGTGCATGCCCTCCTTGTGCAGCTTTAGCGCTGTGGCCGAGGAGAGGGTCTTGTTGCACAGGTCACAGGTGGTGGTGGTGGTCGTTGCCTTGTCCACCTTCACCTTCCGCTCAATTCGGCGGCACTCCCGTTCCCTGTGCTTCTCGTACGAGGCGCGATTCTTGTAAACTTTTCCGCATCTTTCGCAACTCATGCGTCTGCGCTTGCCCCTCTCATCGGCGGCTACTTCGTCGTCAGCATCCGTTCGGGGCTTATCCAAAATTACGAGACTAGAGAATTCATTGTGTGCTGTGAGTGGAAGGAATTCGGGATCAGCTGCCATTAGTTCCGGTTTGACATCCTCCTCCTCCTCGCTGGAACTCGCTGTGTAGGCGGAGGTGATGTACATGCGAGAGTCCTCCTGCTGTGGCACTTCAATTAGCACGTCATCCATTCCCAACTGGTTTCTATGGCTGTTGCTGTTGTGTATATTGTTCTCCAGCAAGATGGGATCTATATCAATAAGTTCTTGCTTGGGCATCCCACTGGATAAGATGTCTTTGGCTCGGGCCACCTGTGAGCAGTCCGTATCTTTTATCATTATAAGTTCCTCCTTTGTTCCTTCGTGGATGGGAGGTTCCTCCTGTAATACTGGCCTTCGGAAACGAGGCTCAGAGGCCTCCTTCAGCGTACTGTCGATCATTTCCATTTCCGGCACCGCCATGGGCTTAATGATGTGCGTCCAGTCATCCTCGCAGAGTCCGTACTGCTGGCGAAGAGCCGCTACATCCAGGTGCGTGCCCGGCTCCGTCTCCGTGCGTCGCAGCACCTCAAAGATGGCCTGCACCTTGGTTACATGCTCCGCGAAATCGATTAGTTCGCTTATCAGTGTGTAGCACTCCGTGCACAGCACGCTGCTCAGCTCGTCCTCCGTCCGCATCTGGGGAGAAAGTGGCGTCGCGTCATCTCCAGCCTGCACCTCCGCCTACTTACACGCACTACTCACATGCACTTCGAAGTACTTGCGGATGGCCATTACCAGGACGTTGTCCCAGGTGCCCGTCTGGTCGCTCATTTGCACCTTTACGTTTCCCCTGGCATCGTCCTTGGCGCACAGGCGGCACCAGCTTAGCCAGTGGCTGTCCTCCGCCATAGTTGCAGTCCAGTGCAGACGGGTTCCAGTTGCCTTATCGCATCGCCTAGAAATTGTTTACTTTTTTCAGCGAGATTAGCGTCTGGCTCGTTGTTTTTGTTGCTCAAACAATCGATTACGGGAGACGTAACTATCGAGAGTCGATAGATAGAGATTGTTACCGAATGGTATTTTTCTTCTTTAATACTAGGAAAAATACTAAAAATGTTCACGAGCGTGTTCTAACATGTTTCTATAAAATTTAATATTTGAAATATTAAAGCAGTTTTCTGAGCCTTGTTCTTTGCAATGGTATATCATCTATCTGGAGCTATGCCAGAATTTTAATAAACTAATGGCTATTAACACGAGTTTTAGTGCTTTTGCGGGTCTTTTATTAGGCTATGCTGCTAGATTTTGAAATACAAATTTTAACTCCTTCAAGAAAGCCCAAGACAGCCTTCAGCATCGCGGACCGCAGCAGCATCCCGGACTACCGGAACATCCCGGAATGCAGCTGGTGCGGCAACATGGCACGGCGGCCGTGCCCGTCCAGCAGTTGAAGCAAAAGTTGGTGCACTGGATGCATGTGGGCAGGTTGCAGCAGCCACCGGGATTGCAGCACATCTTGGAGCTGGTGAGGAGTTCCGGGTCGTTCCGAGAAGGAGTCCAAGTGTGAACTAGAAAACCCGAGTGGAATTTGAGAATTGAGTTTGAATTTGAAAATTGAAATCTGTCTCACTTACCACAAGTTTTTTATTTCCAAAAGGTTTTATTATTGGAAATTTTCTTATGATTTTTTGGTGTTATGTTGTGTTCACAACGAGGCTCAGAGTCAGGCTGATGATTTCCCCGTCGTCATTTGGCAGACCGAACGAATTTGACAGGCACTGGAATCCAGGGATTACTAGATGGATTCTGTCCAGTAAGGTGCTTTGTCGTTGACCTTGACCCTTTAAATCCACTGAGATGTTTGGATGTTGCCTTGTTAGCAGCAAGGACCCGAACAGCCACAGTTGCTGGGCGGACAGGTGGTAACACAGCAAGGACCTCCGCACTGAGATCGAGGACAGCAGTAGCTGCAGTCAATTAGGCAGCACTGGACGCAGGGACTAGATCGATAGTAGCGGCTTGGGCAACACATGGTGGCTGGAAGAACAAAACATCTTAAGTACCTAAGCTCTTTGCTCAAGAAAGCAGCATTTCGAACATGTTTTTATCTTTCAAATTTACGAATAGCTAGTTTCACAAAATGTTCAAAGAAAAATCTTTTCGCTCTCTTAAGACCGTTTTTCTGAAAGATCTTACTTATATATGTGTGTCCCCTATCTGTTGTTCGCTGCCTTTTTTAAAGCTTTGCCTGCAATGTACAATCAAGATAGCAACATCTTATTAATTCTACTTAGTAGCTAACGAGTGTCTTTTTTTCTGAGATTACAATTGAGCGGTATCACAAGGTTTTACTAAGACAGCGACTGCTCTCTTCCTTTCCGAAGTTTTTTCTCCATATTAACTTTCATATTCATTAATGTGTAACTTTAATAAATCATTGTACTCACCTACAAAATATTTATAAAGAGAAAAGAAAACAACAAACACACCTCACTGGACAAGACTTAGAAACAAACTAAACTCAAAATAGTTTGAGCTCAAATACATCCTCGAAATTAAAAGCAAAGCCTGCTCAAAGATGAATATGTAAAATGTATTTAGAATAATGAAAATGATATAAGTACAAGTAGTCTTATTTTAGTTTTAAGGTATTACCTTTGTCGACAACTATTTGGAAAGTAGCAGCTTCTAATGAAACGGATGAACTGGGAACCATTACAATCTTCAATTACGATAAGGATAATAAATTCGCTGAGTATACTGCTTTATTTTGTAGTCTTTTGTTTCTCAATGATTACATTACTATTTCGTTGCATGTTGTGGATAAGATCGAGTATGAAATTACACAGCTAGAGCCCCGATCTCCTCCATTTCACCCATTTGGCAGCTCCACGTCCATGTCCTAGCAGCAACCACTGGGGCAGCAGGGCATGAAAGTGCATTGAATATAAGCCGGAGTGCAGGGCACGCAGCACAGCTCCACACAACAATTATAGCGCCCACAGCAGGGGTCGCAGCACCGAGGTCCGGGGGGTCCGCAGCACATGTTCTGGACAAAGATATATATACTAAAAACTCAATAACCAGAACATGCTTTTCGCTTACGGTTCTTAAGCTTTTCTAATGTTTGCCAGGAGGGCCTATAATATCCTGTTTTCGTTCTAAAAAAGCCGATCGAAGAGCTGCAATAATAAATAGTTAAATAATATTCTGGTACTTTAATGGCATCTAAACTCACATTAAGCTTAATTACAGAAATAGGATCTTATAACAAACAAAATAGTAATGCAAAACTTGGACAAAAACTATTTTCAGAGGTGTTAATACAACGAATTTTGTAAAACGAATGAGGAAATCATGTTGATAATAAGGAAAGTAAAAAGGAAAGGGTTGAAACGAAAATCGGGGCCTATTTAGTTATACAGTTAAAAAAGTTGGGGGTATAATAAAAACAAGTAGAAGAGCCACAGGCGAGTGTGATTCCCGGTGCTCAAAACATTGTGCGTGAATCTGATCTAAATAAGTTTAAATGTATGAAAAACTTTAATTAAACTGGACGGAAGGCAGAAGAAAATGTTGAACAATGAAGAAAAAGTAAAGGACATAATGTTGCTAGGAAAATGTATAGCAACATTTCGATTCTGCACTAATTCTGCAATTTTCTCAGCAGATACCTTATATATGAGTCAAGTAGAGAATACTTAAGATGGATTTCTTGATAAAGACAGATAAAAAGATTCCTAAATAGTCTCATAAAGAGTGAGTTTTAAGTAAAACTACGTTGCTTCCTTATTATTTCTTTTTTAATGCATGTTTTGTGCTAATAAGGAATTTAAAATAGTTTGGTTCTATCACGGGCTCAAATCATAGATCTTTTCAACCAAGAGATAAAACAATTTGTTAACTGCAATCCCTCGGAAAATTTGAACTGTAGTCTTGATCAAATCTTTAGTGTTGTCTTCCCAGAGGAATGCCACCGAAATAGCCAAAGATCTTCGCAGTGCCCCTTACTCCCGAGCCAAAGAATTGGCCCAAGATGGCGTAAAGATACTTCAGCGACATTGCAATGGATGCCGACTGTGGAAGATAGGTAAAATTAGATATGAAAGTGAACCTGAAGTAATTTAAGTACCTAAGCCACAGGGAATTTAATGTTGAAGGCTGATCAACGAATGAGAATGGAATGCTATCGGAAGTAATACTTTTAGACAGATGTCACGAGGCCTTCTACACAGATAAACAAATTGGAATGAAATGTATTTGGGTTCTGGGTTCCAAAGCTATTAGTAGGTGTTAACTACTAAAATTTATGCAAATACTTATGATACATAACATATGCAATAAGGTCATAAAGAGATAAATTAAATATTATATTATATAATTATATACATATATATTTTATTTTATATATATCATAAGGGTAATATCAGTAACTTGTAACTCTATAAACGCCGCAATGTACATGCAAAGCATCAACAACAGTTTATAAGATCCGTTCAGTAGCGATCGGGACAGCTTTTGAGAGCTATTTTTTTAAATATACATTTGAGCTTAGCTTTCCAGCTCTGTAGCTGTGTTTTTAATAGAACTGAAAACAACAATTTAAATTAAAAGAATTTAAAATAAAATCTATAGCTGCAGATTTTCTCAGGTCTGACTCCTTAAATAGTCAGATCGAAAGATTCAGGTGCCTTTCTTTAATGGTGGACATTACCATTACCTTTATTGACACATTATTAGTAACACTAAGTGACAAATTTTTCAAATTGATGCAAAAAATTTGAATTTTTAACAAATTTAATTAACGGTATTTTTCTATTGGTATTTTCTTAACTCATGTCCTTCGGAGGTGGTATTATCATATAACCGTGCAACGTTCACACTTGTCATATATTCCAATTGGAAGATGGAAAAACTTGAATATTAAATGTTATTGAGCGAATTATAAATAAAACCCAAAATGCTGCGCCAGGAGAACTTGGCGGCCAACTTCTGCGGCCTACTGGCCAACCAAGGCTACAAGGGCAAGTGGCCACGCCATTGCTGCGGAGTGCAATAGTGAAATAAGTTCTCCCATCCCTTCTCTCATCGAACAGAAAAGGCAAACGAGTGGCGCATTTTGGGCCAGGAGCAGGATGGTTCTATGCTCACGTCCTGGGTATTCGAGTATTTGGAGGGCGGAGATGGCGGACAGGAGGTGCGCAAGGAGACGTGCATTGGCCACTTCCATGCCACCAAGAAGCAGCTGCGGCTGCTCTGGACCCTGCCCAAGTGCTGCGAAATCATCCAGGCGAGCGTAAACAGCAGCGTCACCCTGCTCTCCTACGTGGAGAAGACCGAGGGTAATCTCTACCAGGCCTTTGTCGTTGAGGTGCGCAGCTCGGAGGGTGGTACTGTGACGCCCATCAATGCGGAGCCCACGCCGCGCCAAATGATGACACAATTTCTGTGGCGCGTGGAGAGTGCCACGCGCACTTGCTGGCAGGACAAGCTCCTGGTGCTCACCCACGAAGAGTGTAGGTGTCCACCCACTTTCTGAAAGAAGCCCCCAAGGACTTACTGAATCTCATTTGCATTCACAGCCATCAGGCAGTACAGCTGTGTGGTGAAACAGAGCTCGACCACATCCTCGACTGGGGCCGGCGAGGGCAGTGCCTGGCGCCTGGACATCAGCATCCTGACTTACGAAACTCTGGCCAAGAACTTCAGCTGGGCTCAGTGGGATCCCGAGTGTCAGGCTCTCTACTACATACATCTGAAGCCGAAGGCCAAGAGCTTGAGCCTGCTGGATGAAAGGGAAGAGGCGGGTGGCGAGCAGGCGGCCCCGATTCTAAGTCCCACACTGTCAGCCTTTCAGTTTAACGAGAAGCAGCCCACGGAGACGGTGGTAGGTTAACTGCGTTTGTATTTAAGCATTAAAGGTAATCCTTTTCATTATTTCCAGCTAAATATACCTCTCAACCTGCCCAAGCTGCCCGCTGGCGGCTCGAAGGAGGATGAAACTCCGAGCTACGATGATGATGCGGTGCCGTTGCGCGTGCATGACAGTTCCCTGAATCTCATCATCCTGGCGGACAGCTCTTCGGGCATGTTCTTCGTCTGCCACTACTACCTTTATCAGCCGATGCAATCGGAGCAGAAGGACGTGCACTTTGCCTACTCGGTGACTCTACTGCATCACGGCTGTGTGGTGCACTGCGTCATGCCCGGAGTGCCGTGGCAAAAGGCTCGGCTGCTGAGGCCCACATTTGCTCTCCACGGACAGCATCACTTGCTGGTGTCGTCGGCCTTTTTTGTCCATCTCCTGGACGTGGGACTGCAGCACGAACCGAACTGCCATATCGTGTGTGCTGCCCACAACCGGAGTCCCGAAATCACGCAGCTAGTTCCACTGCGGAAGTGGGGAGCCTTGGCCTATGATGTGTCCACCTTGGACTTGGTCTCGCTGACCGTGCCCAAGTCGCATCTGATCGAGGCTTTCCGCAACGACAGCTCGCTGGACAATAGAATCAGCATCATCCACTACTTTTTGCTGCACTCGAACGACATGGACGTCCTGGCCGAGCTGCTGAATAGTATATTGGAACGTCCGCTTTCCTTGGACACAGTGGCCCTGCTGAAAGAAGCCCTTGTGGCTGGCAGCTATGCGGCTGCAGTTCGTGGATTGCCGGAGGAGGCCAAGCCGTTAATGAGACTATTGCCACTGACCACAGCCATTGCCTCGCGTCCCATTCAAGCTCGTGTGGCTGACATAAGTGTGGGCCTCTCCCACGAGACCCTCCACAACACCAGCATGATGCTCCTCTCGCCACAGCAGCGACTCTCGCCATATCGCACGGACATTTGGACACGACTGTGGGATCTCCTCAATGAGTCCGCCAAGCAGGAACAGCCGCGATTCAGTGGTGAGCAGGTTACGGAGAAGCTCATCTTTAGCCTGGCCTGCTATCAGCCGGAGGCCCTGTCCAGGTGCACCACGCCCCTGTCACCGGATGCAGGCACTGGCGGTGGCTTCGGAGATTATAGCAGCGGCAGTGCCTTTCCCTTTAGTAACGAGGTTCTGCCATTCATTGAGCTGGAGGGCTGCACGGCCAGTAAGCAGGAGCATGTCATCTCGGTGGTAATATAATCCATATTCTAATTTGTTATTTCCAACTTAGAAGTTGAATTCTTTTTAGTATTTGCGCGAATTGAGCGTCCATTTGGTGAAACACTCCTCCAAGCCGCACACTGGCTTCCGGTGGCTGAAGGAGACCTTCTTCGAGCGCTCCCAGGCTCCGGCTCACGTCCATGCGGTGGCCTCCCAGTTTGTGTCCTCGCAGCTGGAGCTGTCCCGGGCACTGTGTTCCCTCGTGTGCCGAGCGGCGGGCTTGGATGCTCGCTTGGAGACATTGCGGGGCTTCCAGTTGATGTGAGTTTGGTTTGGATCTAGGTTTTTAGCTATCTCTAATTGTCGGAACATTTACAGAGACAAAATGTCTGCTAACCAGCAGCACTCGCTGTTCCTCATCCTGGAGAGATACTGCCTGGCGGTGGAATCGATTGCCTTTCCCCTGCCCGAGGGCTTCTCCTCGTTCTTCACATACTTGGGCTATCGGGCCTTGAGCTATAATATGTTCCTCCAGTATGTGGAGAATCATGTCTTCGAGCTGCAGGTGGACGTTATGAAGGCCATTGTCTTTGGTAGGTTTTCTATATGATTTTGTGAGTTATCTCCTTCATTTTTTTGTATGTCTCCGTAGATATCGAGGATACCCCACTGGGCATCGAGCGTAAGCTGTCGCTTCTGTCGGCTCTGCCCAAGCAGCGGGCCCAGCGCCTGCTCAAGTGCTGGCAGCATCCGGACAGCCTCATGATCCGTGGTAGGGAGCATGCAGCGAACATTCTATCGGGCCAGCAGCTCCTCGAAGCCAACCAGCAGCAGCGGCCATCGGTCTGCGCTAACCAGTCCCGAAGCAATGCAAGGAGCGGTGAGATGCCCACTGGAATTCATTCCTATTTCATTTGCACACATTTTTTACCCATCATTAACATCATCATCCCGTTCAGCTTTGGGCAAACCCAACACTGTGGTTTGCCACTCGCTGCTTTTGGTTTTTCTGTTTATCATTTTAACCACGGCCTTCCTGAGCATAGCGGGCTATGTGTTTAAACAGCGCCCGCTCACTTGGTAGCCCGCATCATCGCCGACTGGTAAGCAACACTGATCAGTGTTCGCCAGTGTTATTGTCCCGTTCGCACCATTCATTTCTTTTATTTCGGATAGAAGTTTTCACAACGAACAAAATGCTTTTCTCTTTGTCAGATTTAACTGCCGAAGCCTTGACGCCGTTGGACTCCTTTCTGGACCTGCTAACGGCCAAGGCCAGCCTCAACGAATTGGACTACAATTTGCTTATCGAAACCACTTTGAGCTCCATTGATCTCCTGAAGGTGGAGGGCTAACGTGCTTATTATTACAATTAAGTAGCAGTCATGACAGCAATTGGAATGGTATTAATTAAAGGCCAAAGTTTTGTGTCAAAATATCAAGTATTGGACCCACTTGTAGTACCCTTTATGGGGTAGATAACGCTTCATGTTCACCTTGACCATGTCAAGTTTGTAAACTAGGATTTATTTTTGTGCAGGTTACAATTATTTATGTTTCATGTTCCTATTATGTTCTATGTATCAATGCACTTACACATTCCATGTCTAATAATACATTTGTATGTATTTATATTGTATTTATTTATTTATTTGTAAAAAATATACACTGCAACCTTATGACTACAATAAATCAGTTATATACAAAATGAAATGAAATTAACAGACTTTTTCCTTAAATAAAAAAATAGCTTCCAAATCAACTTAAATTAAACTTCTATGCAGAAGTATTAAATAAAATAAGTCTTAAAAAAATGTTTAGAATATTTTATACAGAATTTAAATATATTTACGGTTGCGCAATCTGAAATATATATATATGAAAGTATTATTTACAACAGGGCATCCCGTTTTATTTAAAATTCGCAAGGGATCGCTTGAGATTTCGCTCTTTAATTTAGCGTTCTCGCTGTAAATGCGAACGCAGTTTTCGCTCTAATCTCTGTTTTCTAAAAGAACTTTGTTTCGCGTCTGACCATATCTCTCTGTCGCTCTTCCATGCTTTACCCACAATGTAAAATCAAATGAGAAACATTTTATGTTGAGCAGCTGTTATCGGGCTTACAGTTCGCTTTGTTCTTAAAGCACCACTCAATTTTTTGCTTTACTTTTAATTTAGCCAGCTTATTAAATTTATTAAAAGATCTTTATATCAACAAAATATTGGCTATTTAAAGCAACTTCGAGAGAAAAAGAATACCTTGTGATGTACACATGTACACATAGATAACATTGCTTGCAACAGTAACATATTTGAGCAATGTTAACGAGCTTAATTGTAGATCCTAAAACTATATTTTTTGAACAATTGAATTGACTGTGGCTTATTTGATTGTTTTATCCGATTTTAACAAATTTAATAGTATTATGGGCTTTTTTTAGGTTTGTATGCATTCCAAAAGTAAGATTAATTTTTTAAAAATTGGGATTGAATATTTCCCCTCGAACTTGAGCTCGATGAGGTTGCGTTCGAAGAGAACAAGAACCACAACGGTCGGAGGTGTGTGTCCCCCTTCCAAGAGGCAGTTAGCATTACTCCTCCGAGGCCAGACGAACTGTTATACGCGCCGGTGTCCAACATCAGCTGCTGCTTGGACTCTGTGCAGCTCACGACCCACCCTCGGCTGCAGCGCGTTCCTCAGAGTCCACCATCCACCGCACAACGTCCACTCGGCTGCGCTGCCTGTGGAACATGGGCTTCGTGGCGAATTGTTTGTTTATCCCGTTGACAATCGTTGGGAAATCGTCACGGTGCGCGCATCAACGTGAATCCGCCGCGGAAAACTGCGAGGAAAGCGAAGAAGACGGGAGAGACTTTGATTCGGTTCGACTCGTATTGGGAGCTCTGTGCGCCTGAGTTACCCGGAACGGCCAAATGCTCTGACAAATAATTGCATTTAATAATCTGCGGGATTTAAAACGTATCAAAAAGTGAACAGTTAAAAGTGCAGCGAAAATAAAGTTTACTCAGTGCCGAGAAGCGAGAGCAGGAGAGACTCTAAAAAGGCTAAAAACCACGAAATATCAAAAAAAGTAACTCTAAAAAAGATGGGCCCGAACTGCCTGACAATTGGATTACTCCTGGCCCTGGTCGCCAGCGGCCAGGCCCACCTGAACATCTTCCTTAACCTGCACGAGGTGTTGCGTTTAATCGGTGAGTTTTCACGGAACTCTGTACTTTATCTTTATTTCGGGAAAATTACTTTTTCCGTCAGTCGTCAGTTTGTCAATTAACTGACCAATTTTTGGCTAAGACCAAATTTGATTTCCGCAAAGCCAAAAGTCTGTGCATCTGCAAAAATCCACATCTCCTTTGTGGCGTTTCTTTTGTTTTTTGTTTATGCTGTGGCTTTGGGGCAAATGAAGACAGATTTTCCTGATTTATTTAGTCCTTTGTAAATAATACATGCGCTTAATTGCTTCCTGGCCAAGAAAACAACAAAGTTCGGCTTGAGAAGTTGATTTTCCTTGTGTCAAGCAGGTCGGCTTATATTGCTATTTTGATTTGTTCACACAATATTTGTTTTATTTTAATTTTCACCCAAGTCATGTGCTTGAGCTGGGAGCCAAGACATGATTTTTAAAAGATGCTTATAGCATTTAGTTTGGTACTGCTAAGGTGCTTAATAAAGGCAATTTCTTTGGCACTGAAAAAAGGTCAATAAGACAGGAAAATATGGAAATCAAGATTGCACTTTGTGGGAATTTATCAAATATTCTCTTGTATCAAATAGAGGTTTGTGTTCATTTATCTGATCCGATTTGAAACTCTCTGTCTTTATCCGAATTTCCACTCAAATAACCAAATCTGCTTTGGATATACACACATTTCCCCACACACACCAATGAAGTTGTAATCTTTTTCACCAATTTATTCCTTTCCAAAAATCCTCCCCAAGTAAAGCTATTTTCCAGCCACAAGTCCCGCTGAAAAGATTGCCAGGCTAATAAAAGTGAGGAAAATTGTTTTACAATGTGTCACAGGGCCCAGACAAAGAATTTACAACCCAAGGCATATAAAAAATAAATCAGTAGCCGGAGGGACAGCCCCCGACTGTGGGGTGGCCAAGTGGGGACAAATCCATGTAGAGTCGTAAAACACATGCAAAGTGTGTGTTTGCTCTACACACACGTGAAGGGTGTTAGGGTAAAATTATCAAAAATTATGTTGTTAAACTTACAACACTCGCGTGTGTGTGCCTGGCCGGGCGATGGGGCGATGGGGTGATTGATGGGCAGCAGGAGGCGGAGTAGGTACCGCAGATTGCATCGCGTCACTTGTGAATAACTGGGTAAATATTGATACTAGGCCCGCAACTGCAACTGGGGCTAATCAGGCGCTTATCTGACCGCTTATCGCCCGTTGCCACTCGTCGTAATTCATGTTTGATTTGGCCTCAGGATGCAGGCCCGGCTTCTTGGCCCGCTTATCATCCGTCGAGCGCCACGGCAGACAATCAATCAAAGGTGATATGGCAAGTGGGAGCTGGTTGGGGGGTGGCATATGTGTGGGAGGACGATGGCCAGTTGAGGCTTTCCACTTGACATGGCACCGGGAAAATTTATTAGTTGTGGCAGCCGCGTGTCAAACGAAATCAGAATTAAAACCCATTAAGCCGGGCCAGCTAGCTCCTCCAATTGCGGTTGCCCGGCTTCGGGGACTCGGAATCGGGATCGGGAATGGGTGGGCCTGCCCAAGATACCCTCTCCAATTATTCAGTGGTGACAGCGGGTTGCATGCCTGACCTACTTTCGGTCCTTCACCATGTGTTCGCAACGTCGGGTAGGTGTCACCTTTATTTTCCTCTTTTTTTTTACCTTTTATATATATATTTTTTTAGCGGTCGCTTCAAAAGCCTTTGTGTGAGTGCACATCAATTAAATTGTCAACCCAACCCGGCAGCAATGTGAAGGCGACTCGCCGAAGAAGAGCTTTATGCACTTGCAGCTGCGACATGGCATTCAGTGTTCGTTAGGTTACACCAGACCCCCGAGCCCCTATCCCCTATCCCCTATACCCGATCCATGTGCGGCCCAAATTGATGCTTGCTCTATGTAAACCATGTCAGGTGCGGACAAGAGGGGGCGAGCCATTCGGTTTTGGTCCTGTGGCCCAGCTCGTTAGCGAAATGAGCGGATATGTAAAGTCGGTGCAGTTGATGGATTTTGCGGTTGCCACGAGTGACCAAAGGGGTTCGGTTGAAAGACAGTTGAAGCGTTTCTCAGGTGTGTGTGAAAGTAGTTTGGAGACACACCAGTGGGGGACACCATTTGATAATTAGAGGGTGTTCAGTCCAGCAGAGGGGCAAGAAGTGGAATCATCAGTAGAGTTAAAAGGAATCCTAGTTCATCTCAAGAGTAAAATACGCGGGAAAATATATAATATTATATTTTTTACTTCACCTCTATTTTAATACTCATTTAAACAGACTCTATAATGGCAATTCAATGTCTTGGCGACAGTGATGCACTCTGATTAAGCGCTATATCATATAATTATATATTTATTCTTATCAAATGTGCGGGGAAGCACTTGGAATTATTATTGTATTATTTTTTTTTTTATTTTTGCCTAAGCTCTGTTTTAATATTATCATATTTAAGGCAATCCAATGACTTGGCGACCGTGACGCTCTCTGATGAATACTTGGAATTATTTTGTATTATTTATTATTTTAATGTGCCTAAGCTCTGTTTTAAAATTATTATATTTAAGGCAATCCAATGACTCATCATTCTATATTAAAATCAATTCCTCAAGAAAGATATATAAAATAGTATTTAGAGTCCTTCCAGACTTTTAGGACTTAGCTAGCCTAGCCCAACCAATTAAAACCATATTGCAAGCCAAGACCCCCGTAAAATTTTACACATTACTCCTGCCACCATTTTGCAGCTCCAAAAAGTTTCCTTCACACTTCGCTCAATAATCCTGGTGTAACTTTGGCCAACTTTGTATCCCGGGCAGCTGTCGGAGCAGATCCACGTCCACGTCTAACCCATCGACATTCGCCAGTCACGTTTCGGGTCTGTCTATCAACACTTGCTAATCTCAACCCCATCTCTCTAAATGGTTTGACACTTTCAACTGGCGCGGCCCAGAGAGAGATTCATCATTGCAGAACTGAACATGATTTTCCGGCGCACAATGGAAATTGTTGCCAACTCACGTTTGGCTAATAAAAGCATGCGAGCTGCGAGCATTTGGCCGAAATACAAAACATATTTTCGGCAAGTAATGTGAACTCAATTAGGGGCCCCAGCCGCAGTAGCATCATTGGCATCGCGACGGGGCTCAGGACTTAAGCTAAATCTCTTGTGTGCGTGGCCAAAAATATTTCACCCTCGGCATAATTAATGTTGCAGTTGGAATCGAAGCCATTAGATGTGCTCGAGCGTGCGGCATGTGTTGCCAACTTGCCACGACAACATAAACAAGGATCTGCTCCCCGGGCCCCGGCTCCCGGCTCCCTGCTTCCTGCTCACTGCTCTTTGTTCCCTGCCACCTGTCTATTGGTTACACGGAGAAAATCTAATATATATAGCTTATATTAAAAATAATTTCAGAAAAATACGAAATTCAATCAGGTTCGTTTGAGAAATCCTCTATATATTCTGATTTATTTGAGTTTTATTTCTTATTGAAGTTTTATAAGTTTAATATAATATTTTCCGTTTTTTTTGCGACCTATATTTGTTATATGAGGGGTTTTTTGCAAACTCTAGATCTAGTTGGCTTATATATTTCACATAAATTGAGACTCCATTATTATTTCCTAAGTTCATGTACTTGGAAATGAGTGGGAAGTGTAGAAGGAGTTCACTAGAAATTCCCAAGTACGGATTCGGTGAGACGATAAATAGTACTGACGAGATCATGTGGTATTACTTGTAATTGTAAAATCTATAGTTATATGTGATTATCTTCAGTAAAAGAATATGAAACTATATATATTTAATGTAAACAAATTATATTCTATAAACTTAATCTTTGTAACTAAAAAAAATTTCAATATTATAGGCTTTATAGGGTTATTATTTTAGAGTAAGACTTTGGATAATGATTGAATTATAAACAATTTTTAAAAGTTAAATGTACAATTCTAAAATCTATATTCAAATGAACAAAGATATAGATAAATAGGTAGATGAATCAGAGATTTTAGTTATTAATTTAAAATGTCGATGTAAATCTAAATGTATTGTGAAAAGGGGTCGCAATTAATATCTTTTGTGTACGGATCCATTCCGTTGTCACGTTGTTGCGTCTGGCTACATAATTGGCAAATGAACAGCAGACACAGGAGGCAGCAATGCCAATGTTGTGGCAGCAACAAGGACGATGAATGAACAACAGGAACAGAAATACGAGTGTCACATGAAACATTTCGCTGGATGACCGAAATCTCAGTTTCCGCTCATCATAACGATGGGAATCAAAACCTGCACTTCGAACTCCACCCCTGCGGCAGGCAAACTGCAATTGCAAGTCATTGTGCCCTCAGTGGCTTTCACTTCACTTCACCACCCCCTCCACGCTGCATGTTGCACAAATATTTCCGAAAAATCAGTTATGGCTAGGTGACCACGCCCCGAAATTGACGCCTGCCCTTGCGCTTAATTAAATAACTAAATGACTGGCGGATGCGGATGTTGTTCTTCACGCGTCACGGAGTGTGACAATAATAACAACGTAAACATAAACATAAACAAAACACAAGCTTTCACACCTTAACTGGCACAGGCACGCCAAGGAAACCTGAGCTCCACCAGAAGCTATAGAAGTTCAGCAATTCGAAAGTTGTAATGAGCTTTGTAACACAAGAGAAGAGGTAATACATAACACCCCTTTCCCTATAAAGCAGCCCAGTTAATTTCTGTCCATTTGAATATACTCGTAAAACGTGGCCAGAAATAGTTTCAATTTAATCGGATAAAGTGGTAATAAAAGGAAAACACTTTTCATCTGCAATGCCAATTTTTTCGGCATGTATCGGCAATGCAAACTTCATCGTCGCCAGTTGCCAAAAAAGTGTATGGTAGATTTGATTTATTTCTGCAATATCCACCGCCCAGAAAAATAAACTTTTATAGTCCGTTATTATTAAAAAAGTTTGTGTAGAGCTTATGGAAAAGTTAGCCAGGCCAAGACGAGGGAAGCCTGTTTATTAGAATATTATTCATGAATTTCCAGTAGACTCAGATCAATTGTGCAGATGAATGACTTATTCGCCACTTACTTAAAGCACTTAAATATATAACCATAACTTTATCTTGTCCAAGTGACCAGTTCCCTGGCAATCTGTGAAATTTATAGCCATCAAAGGTCAGCAGAAAAACGGAAGCGACTTAAACTATCTGTAATTGCTTTGGGCCAGCCCCTTTGGCCGGCTTTCAATTTAACAAAATTTATTTAAATTAAAATCATATTTCACATTCCAATTTATGTTGGCAATCCACACACACACGCACACACGCACACTCCGGAGCGAATTCCCCAAAGTGCTTCGTGCGGAGCTATTTTCACCCCCTCTGAGGAAATCGAGGCTCCTCTGTCGCACTCGTATCTAAAGTGCTTCAATGCTCGCTCTGCCAGTCTGTCAGTCAGAACGGACTTGTTATCAAATTAATTTAATCAGTTTCAATTGTTTATGTTTTTTGTCTTCTCGGCGAGGTTCTTTTCGGCTGGTCTTTTGGATTTTGGCATGATTGGTGGCCGCCAGACACGAAATGGGAGAGTCTTCCGTTTCCATTTCCCTGCCCTGCCTCGCAATGAGTTGCATAACTTCCAATTGACTTGAGCTTTTCTCCATTTACGTTGAACTCCATAATTTCGGGGTATTTTTTTCTTGGGCAATTATCTGCTTAGACAAATTGTTGCGTCCATTATGCGGCGGATATAATGGTTCGCCTCGGATTGATGCCCAACACATGTGGGCAGTGGCGTCATGAAAGGCATTCCGATTGCGTGTGAGGATTAAATAAGAAGGAGAGACTCACTCGTTTTTATAGCTATCCTTGGGAAAATGCCCAGGATATTTTTGTTCTCGCACGAACATATCAAGTAATCAAGTAATCCTGAGGCTAATCCTTCATAAACGTTAACAGTAACCATTTTAGATCTTTTTTAGATAATCATAACATATACTAACATGGTAATTACGATTAAAGGAAATTATACCTAATATTTGCTTTGTATTTATATAATAAAATACACAAAATACAAATTTAAAATGCATGCCAATTATTTTATATAGTTTTTAATTGTTTATCCAATCAATGGAATTAAGCACAAATCATTACCAATTTATGAGTTCCCACAAAACCAAGTCGAAATGCGTGTGAAAATCGTATCCTATAGTTACTCTTCAGGCCATGGGAAAATGCCAAAATCATCTTAACAGCTTAACGAAAAAATAATCTAATGATCCTGGCTGCTAAAAAAATAGTAAATAAAATAAACGCTGGTTGCAATTAAGCTGAGGCAGATGGAAAAATCGTATTTTCCCACAATCATGATGGGTGATTAGCCTGGGGGTTGTCCTGCAGATGCATCGCCTAAGCAGCAAATAAAATAATGTCTAAATAAACAAAGGCCAGGCAGCGCGCACGACGCGTGCTAGCCAAAAGCAATTGTATCTCGTGGATACCTATGCATCTATCCCTCGCGCTCCTCAGCTCGCCCGAAGTGAGAAAAGTCGCACACAACAATGACAAACGGCCCGGGCGGAGAGCAACCACTGCCTTCTACCTTCTTCTACCTCTGCAACAACGTCGCTACTTAATGGACCAGAAATGCGTCGTGCAAACAGCAGCAGCAGCAGCAGTAGCAGCAGCTCCCCCTCAGCGGGCATCCCCCAGTTGATGTCCCTGACCCTCGTCCTGCCAACGCCGCGTATGCAAACAAACGGGAGGAGGACTGTGCCCGGAAGCGAAATCCGAGGCAGGATCGCTGAATAGAAAGCAGGCGGGCCCGGCACTTGAGCACGCCGTGGATTCCACTCCTGCTGCCCCCTGCCCCCGAGAGTCCCTCAGCAGACAGCCACCCCTGGTGAGACAGAGACCTCCTTTCATCCCTGCCAGCTATACCCGCGTTGAGTGCTTTATTTGCGACCGCTTGCCGGGCTGAGGTGAGGGGTGTTCCGATGCCAGGAGCCCGTAGCCCGGAGCCAGGAGTCCGGAGCCAGGAGCCAGGAGCCGTCGCCTGCAGGCCAACTGCAGGCTGACATTCCCAATGGTGGCACTCGCACAGTGGTCTTTGATTAACCAAGGTCCTTTGGCACTCACTGATTAGATACTGAAATGGGTCTGGAACCTTTTAATTACAAGGAAAACTTATTGAGATGGATACGGAAATCGATAAGTAAAATAAAGTATAAATAAATATACAAATTAAAAAGGTTTCAGTTCCAAAAACAATATAAATATGTGTTGAAATAGACTTTATGTACAAAATCTTCAATACAAAATTCGATTAACATTACAAAGCAATTTTTATTTTATCGATATTATCGAGATTCGATAAAGAACACAGAAATTGTGAGAAAATATCACAGTGTTTCAAATTTAAACTTGGCTGACTAAAAACCATCAAAGCATTAATATTTGTGAGTGATTTTAGGGGCTTTATTTGTACTTTTTTGATCACATAAATATCAAATTATAATATTTTTATATTTTCTTATTTCTGTGTGATTGGGTGCCACTGTGCCTTAGACCCGTCAGCGACTCATATTTTTATTGCTGGCGAATTCCGGGCGGGTGGCTCCTGCCCTGCCCTTCCCAGCCCTGCGCTGCTTCTACTTCCCTCATTACCCACCACCTCCACTCGACATGACTCTCGTAATGAGCCCGTAAATTATTTTTTATTATTTTGTATTTAATTTTTTCATTGCCCGCTATTGTTCCTTCGCGCTACTCCTTTTACATTCAGGACACTAACAGGAAGAGTGAAAAATCGACGGCGCGTGCTGGGCATTCATATGATATTGGGAATTGATTGTGGGAATCGAATCTGATAGGCCCTGATGGGAAGAAGTCGAGAGTGCCAATCGATTATTGACTTGATTCCACACAGAGGCTCCTTTAAGGCAGCCAGTCAGGAGATTTATTAAAAAATATATTTCATATATTTCACAATGCAGTTTATGGAGAAATTTCACACGCCAGCACCAGTTACAGTAGCGGCAGCTTCCCACGCCCAGAAAAAGGGGGACTATAGGGGGACTTTCTCTCTAATCGAGAACATACTATATCTGGATATATATAGCCGAGTGAGTCCTGATAACACGACTGGCAATTAGGCATTTTTGGAGCACTTAAGTGCCGCAAAAGCGATGAGCATGTGGGGTTCAATAATGAGTTTCTATGGGGGCACAAGTAAAAGATGAAAGCAACTGCCGGAGAGGGGGACATTGGGAGCCCCCTCTGAGTGCAGCCAAAAAGGCGATTATGACTACTTAAGTAGGGAGAGCGGGGGGTTAATAAACAACAACTATAGGGAAAAGTAGAGAAAATCTTAGCTATTATATGTATAAGATTTTATTTATGCTTAATACTGCAAAAACTTACCTACAAACAACAAAAGCTTAAACATTTTTATCTGCAAAGTTTAACGCTTTAACCGAAACTTTCGAGGAGAGCTTAAACTTTTGAAATTATTTCCAAAATCCCAGAGAAACTTTCCGGCAGATGCGGTCCCAAAACCAAGTTCCATAACTGGAAACAAGCACTCCCGACCACATTTCGAAAAGCCACTGCGTTCGATTGACCCAATTTGCTTTGATTTGCCCGATCCGCCCTGTCAGCCGGGGATAGATGGATCTCAACACCCTCGGACACATGGACACATGGACACATGGGCCAAATGTTTCCAGCGATTTCGCGCTCATCAAAACAACCATCTGACCACAGTCTCCCCTATATAATTTATGTCTGCAATCTCTGGTGAAGAGTTCTTTTCATTTTCTGTTTTTGTTTTTGTTTTTGTATCCATCTGCCTGGGCAATTTTCCTGTCACGCCCGATGGAAACTCCACATGGCACGTGAAGAGCCCGGCAGCCAGTGAATCCTGATTATTTTGCGGTTTATTTTAAGTTTAATTAAGCGATGATACAGAGTATTTATAAATTTCATTTACTTAGAGGCCTCTGCCTCCCTGCGGCAGCTGCTGCGGCTGCGGCTGATTCGTTCCACGGCGAATGCAATTCGCTCTGCGTTCTTCCGTGAATTTGTCGCGGTTATTATCATGTCTGTTCCCTCCTCTGGCATTATATTTATGTTCCCAACTTCGGTTTGTTATTGTTGGGCTCTCTGAGTTGGTGTGGGGCGGCGTGAAGTGTCTGGTAGCTTAACTTGGGGCTGGGAGGGGGAAGAAGGGCACTCATAATGGGCATTAGCAGGGTTATCATTAACATATTTGATATTGTGGGAAAACCAAGGGTGGCCACCAATGAATAACTGAGTGAATGAATTTAAATGAAAATCTATTAAGTGAGCGGAAAAACTGCATGAGATTATGTGACACGGCTTTCATTTGTGTTTTTTTTTAATAATTTAACGAAGCGAATGGCAATTTCAAGCAATTAACAGATGAACATAAACCATTAGGAGTTTTTAAATACTTATATTTGGGGAATATTTATCTTAATTAGTTAGAAACTGTGTTATACTACTTGGAGTAGAACTAATATAACATTTCAGGGGAGTAATAAAAATTAAATTAGTAAAAATGTGTAAGACTGCATTGAGAATTACCTATATATTTCAGGAAAAGTAATTAAATATTGGGAATTAGTATAATATTTATAAAATATAATGTATTAATATGTTAAGTAAGTATTAAGTATCTTGGGAATTAGTACAAAGTATAACACTTTTCAATGTATTAAGTATCTTGAGAATTAATACAAAATATTACCCTTTTCAATGTATTAACTATCATGAGAATTAATACAAAATAATATACTTTTCAATGTATTAAGTATCCTGAAAGTTAATACAAAATATTACTTTTTTAAATGTATCAAGTATCTTAAGAATTAATACAAAATATTTCACTTTTCAATGTATTAAGTATCAAGAGAATTAATACAAAATATTACACTTTTCAATGTATTAAGTATCTTGAGAATTAATGCAAAATAATACACTTTTAAATGTATTAAGTATCTTGAGAACTTATACAAATTACACTTTTAAAAGTATTAAGTGCCTTGGGAATTTATTTTAATTATATTAAGTATCCTGAGAATTAATACAAAATATTACACTTTTCAATGCTTTAAGTATCTTGAGATTTAATAAAAAATATTACACTTTTCAATGTATCAAGTATCATGAGAATTAATAAAAAATATTACACTTTTAAATGTATCAAGTATCTTGAGATTTTATAAAAAATATTACACTTTTCAATGTATCAAGTATCATGAGAATTAATACATAATACTGCACTTGTATTATTTTAATATATTAAGTATATTAAAAATTAATACAAAATAGTACACTTTTAAATGTATTAAGTATCCTGAGAATTAATACAAAATATTACACTTTTATATGTATCAAGTATCTTGAGAATTAATACAAATTATTACACTTTCAAATGTATCAATTAATACAAAATAGTACACTTTTTAATGTATTAAGTATCTTGGAAATTAATACAATATATTTTACTTTTAATTATATTAAGTATCTTGGGAATTAGTACAAAATATTACACTCTTCAATGCCTTAAGTACCAGTAGGTGTTGGGCATTTTCACATCTGTTTATTACACCTCCCGCTATTCAACCTTTTAAATAAAAATGCTTCCAGCATTCTGTAAATTACTTAAACACCCTCACATCCAATTATCTGACCGCTAAGCTGTGTTAATTATACAGATCTTAACAGATTTAGCTTTTTTGTCTGAATTCCGCTTATCCACCGAAGCTGATGAGTAAAGCAAACCGCAGGGCAGAATGGAGAAAAGTAGTGGCAAAAGCGAGCTAAAGCTTGGTTCTCGTGTGCGGCAGGCAGGCAGGCGGGATGTACCCTTTATCCGTTTTATTTTCCTCTCTTCTGCATCGTCACGTTTACAAGATGATAAAGCCTTAACCACTTTTCACAAACAAGACCCAAATGTATATAAATATATATATTTGCTTGACCCAAAAACACTCGTTCTCACCCGCAGTCGACACAAACAAAAGCTGAAAACTTTCGGCGGGTGGAAGTGGGTGTCCTGGGTGCCTCGCAGGGCGGAGGGTTGGGTGACAATGTCCACTTCAGTGGCAGCAACGCCTACGTCAGTGCAACAATGCTAATCTGGTCTTCCTGGTGCCTTCTGCTCTGCCCCTCTGCCACTCTGCCCCTCTGCGAGTGTTTCCCTTTTTGTGTTTTGGCTGCCGGCAGCTGCTCGAGTAAAAAAGTCAATACCACGGGCAGTGAGCTTCGGGCCACCAGATCCTCTCACTCGGTCAGAGTCATAAATTACCGCATCCCCGGGGTGCTATTGAAAAATATGTGCGTTTCCCTCCACTTTCGTTTCGTCCCTTTCCGTGTTTGTTCGGGCTCTGGCCTGGCCTGGACTGGGCTGGGCTGGGCTCGACTCGGCTGGCAACGATGCCCCGAGGAGGCTCCTCTCGACTGCCTCTGCCTTGTCAAAAATTGTTCATAAATTGCCCAGCCCCGGCAGAAATTTTAGCACAGGAAGTTTCTGTTTACTTAACACACACATGCGACTTTGTGGGTTTGTCTTTTGACTGCGGGACCACCCATGGCCACCAGGAGGCTGCATGCATATCCAAATCCACAACGCACATTAGGAGCTGACCGGAGCAGGCCGAACCGTAAACCGCAGCTCCAGGCCCCCACCCAGGTGGTGGCACCTGCCCCCGAAACGCCAGCAACGCCAGGAACTCCAGGAACTCCAGAAACCCCAGGCATCCCAGCCCCAGCCGAACCCAACCCATGGGCAGTTCTAACCATCCCATTCTGCTGCGGGCGGACCGCCCTCGCTTTATGACTTACCATAAATTTTATGACAGCGCCTAGACACCGATATACAGATACAGAATGCGACGGAGATCCCTCAGCCAGAGGTGATAAAAATTTCATTACGTCACGCAATGCTGGTCGAGTCAGAAGCTAGCCATAACACTGAGAAAATTAACTGAAGGCTCGCTACTAGCAATTATTTGATGCGAGTTAGCGTGGCTATAACAAGTTGGGAATTATAGGGCTCTTAGGAAGGGAAAAGTTAAGAAAATAGTAAGAAGTAAGTTCGCTATAAGTAGCTTGTTTATAATATATAATTATATATAAATGCATTAGTTGATCTTGAAATCCCTAATATGTAATTACGTTGTACTAAAAGGTTTTAAGAGGTCTAAGGGAATCAAAAAATACTCAAATTTAGCTTTCTTCCTTTTGCACTCTTCCTTACATGCACATGTATCTAAGTGTGTGCCTTATCTCTCTCTACCGTTCACGCATTACCTACAATGTACAAGCATATCAGCAATAACATCTATTAAGCTGTCTAGGGAGCGATCTAATGGAATATATGGATGGAGTCTAGTGTAAAAACTCTCGTAAAAAATAATATTTCTTAATAAAATAAGGAAAAGGGTTCAAAGAAATTTTTAGGGAAGGGAGGACATACATTGATGTAGAATTTGCAATGTTTTCCCCCAGTGCACAACCGGTGAAATTGAAAGAAAACTTGGCACCAGTGGCAAGTTAATGGCCAACACTGTGGCAGAAATCACTGTCAAGGGAAGTGCCCGGAGGCAGGACTGATGGATGTAGGTGGGTGTTGCCACATCTACCTTGATTGCCGTTGTCTCTCCCAGGTGTTGGTTGGTATCGCTCGGATAATAATCACATTAACTTCTCCAGATAATCACATTAAATTTAAGAGCTCGCCTGCTAAAGCTCCCTTTGATTTTTTATGAGTCCATAAGACCTCCGTTCAGTGCACTTCATTCCCCGTTCACGCCTTCGATGGCGAAACAGGGTGGGATTTTTTTGCCAGATATCGTATTCTCATTTGCGGTTCTTACGGGTTACTGCCAGGTATCAGGCTCAGGTATTAGATTAATTACAGATTAGTGGCTGAATAATTAAGCGGTTTGACGCAAATGGGTTTCAGTCAGGAGAGTTTGTTTATTGTTGGTAAGAATACAATAAACTTTTTAGGATGCTGGCTGAGTTTCATCTCAAGTTAATAGTTGGCAATAATTTTTTCTAGTTAAAACGCCTTGTTAAAAACAGTTAATGAGGTTCTTTTGTCCATTTCAACCGAACAAATTTTTTTAGCTTTCTGAACCCTAATGAACTATTTCCTTGATGAGAAAACACAAAATCGTTTAAGACAACTTTAGTATTCCTTCGTAAATAGGTAGGATACAGATCCAGTGCTGCATTTACATTCTTAATTGAAGAACCAGAATCAGTTAACGAAGGTTGAGGTACAGTCCTTCTCACAGAGGCCAGCAAAGGCAACGCCATAAATGTAATGCGTTTTTTTATGGACTTTGTCATAGAAGTCCACCAACAGTTGGCAACATAATTTATGCATCACTGGCCGTCTTCCTGCGCGGAATTTATGGTCTTGACCAGAAGAGGGCAGCCACCGCCACATCGATGAGGCGGCGGCTGTGCCGAGGTGATAATGTATAGGAAAACACACGACCGGGGCTCGGGAAGGGGCCTTGATGATTGCGTCAGTGCTGCGGGCAGGCCATAACTAAAGGAAGAGCTACGTCTACAGGCCAGTGGTCCAGAGTCCGGAGCAGAGCCAGGGCCAGAGCTGGAGCCGACCGAAGACCAGAGACTAAAGACCAAAGACCAAGGCAAATAAATTGCAGCTGCTCGACCGGGGCGATGAAATACAAATAGAAATACTTGGCAGCTACTGGATGCTGGATGAAGTTGCCACACAGTTGGCCTGGCCGAATTGGGAGGGGGGCTGGGCTGTCAGACGTAGTCACTTCACATGTCCTTCGGCTTGTTTGTCTTACACTCTGACGCTCCGTGGATCGGAGCCGCGCAAAGTAAAGTTGTTTGGCCAGACAAGACTTGGCCAAATGTCTAACCAACGTAGTTGGGCACGAATCAT
Source organism: Drosophila pectinifera (assembly GCA_008042775.1). Lineage (NCBI taxonomy): Eukaryota > Metazoa > Arthropoda > Insecta > Diptera > Drosophilidae > Drosophila > Drosophila pectinifera. Next base: position 92,406 of record VNKC01000390.1, read on the forward strand.
GACCATTTGGGCATAAAAATTACCTTTTTCTGAGCCGTTCATACACGTGGAGAAACTAACTATCTTATATATATATCAGGCTTAAAATAATGGAGTGAGTGTGATTTAAGTTTTCAAAAGTCTTAAGCAAGTCTGTTAAGTAGCAGCTCAAAATATTTACTATTTTAAGACCCAAAAATCAATTTTGAAATGGCTTAAAAAGTAATTCAATCCAGACAAACCTCTAATATATTATTCATAGTGCTTTTTATAGCAGTGTGCCCTTCTTGCAGACTTCTCTTGACCTTTTATGGGAAGATTGAGTCTCAGTTTCCCGACTCAGGCCGCGATTGGCTGGCGATTTAATCAGCCTCGTCGGCCAACATATAATTTGGCGAATTGCAAGTTGCATGTTAGGGACAATGGGCAGCCGGGGTTCCCAGCCTCGGCTCCGCAGAGTTCTCGGTTTCAAGGGAGGCCAGCCAAATTGAATTCGCATGGGTTATGATGGCCTGCCTCTGGCCTAGACCAATTCCCGTCTTTCTGACTCCGTATGCAGATGGGTATGGAAATGGAAATGGCAGAACCCATTAGATGTCGACACACACACACCAGCCCTTGCCCAGACCCAAAGTCAAAGCCATAGCCAGAGCCCGCGGTAATGACCCTAAATCAGCATCAGCTTCTAGGCCAGTGCCCAACCGAATGTCATCATCAGCCGCGGGCCATCCAGCGGATAACTCGCTCCCCAGATCGCAATAAAAATGTCGTCTGACTTTCGGCGGGGGTGTCTTTTGGGATCCTCCGTCTGGCTCTGGCTCTGGGTCTGGTTATGGGTCTGGGCCCGGGTCTGCTGCTTTAATGCACAACATATTCATGTGTCAAAAGACAATTCCGGATTTATGGCCTGCGAAATCCCCCGGACCCAATCCGCAGCCAGCGAGTGACGCAATGTGGGCGAGCCACCAACAACCAGGGCAAAAAATATGTTAAGAAAGCATAAAATGATATCCAAACTACCCACTATGTGTGATCTGGACTGGGACTGGGTCTGTGTCTGGCCCGGCTGGAAATCTCGCTCCTGCCTGCCTTGGGTTTGCATAAATTAGGATCTGGACGGGTTGCTGAAAGCAAAAGGAGTCTGGGCGGGGAAAATATTCAGTTGGCAAGGCAAAAACCGGGCATTTCCCTCCTTTTTTTTCCTTGTTCCCGAGTTGAGCTGCCAGTGTGTGGAAGAGTTTTCCTTCTCAGTTGATGCGTTTGCTATGGCATTTTTAGGGTTGTAATTGAAATTAAATAGATGTCGTGCCATGAATTCAAATCGCTTTCGTTTGGGGGACTTAAAGCGTTGAATTTGTCCAGAAATAAAGTCAGAACATTTTTTGGTGGTTCAAGGGAAAACATGAAAGGGGTTTTAGCTGGAACTTACGTACAGAAGTTGCAGGAAAATTAGAGCTAACATGAATTCAAACTGGTTCCCTTAATCCTTGGAGAAATTCTCGCGATTTTCCACATTTTTTCCGTATTTTCATTCCTCTTATCAACACCCAGCGAGAAAAAGCGATTGCTTTTCTTCCATTTGCTATTTTTCCCGCCACGGGGAACTATTTTCACACAGCTTGAACAACTTTTACTTTTCTGAAAGCGCTGAATTTATGTGTCACTGGCACTCTGGAAGTTTGCTGGGGGTGTCCCCAGTTTTCCGCCCCCAAATCGATTTTCTCTCTAGGCACCTGGCATCCCAGCATCCCTGGCATCCCTGGCAGCCCCGGTATCGACTTCATTTGTTGGGCAATCAGCTCTAATTAGCACCAGACCAAGTTGAAATGCAAAACGCGTCGCGAGGGGAGCTCCAGGGGTTGGGGGACAGTGATGGGTAGCTCAAAGTAAATTGCTATTACTTGTCCATAATTGTGTTAAGGGCTGGAGCCATGGGGGGTGGAGACAAAGTTTCACATCTGCGGAATTTTAATTGTAATTGTTTTCAAAGTTAAATGTTAGAATGGGTGACTGAGTAAAATTAAAAGCGGAAGGAGCTGCTGCAGTGTTCTTTTATAGTTTGGAGAATATGTTTTTCTTTATACATACTTGATGGAAAAATATAAGGGGGTGCTAAAGAAATCACCTGGATTTGGAAATCCCTTAAAAAGGTGTTCCAATCTCTGAAAAAAAATGTTACTTCGGTAAAAGAGACCCATATAGACTTACTATCCTATCTCAAAACATTTTAATGCTTACTTTCATGTACATTTTTAAGGGTTTTTTTTTATTAAGTTATGGATTATATTTTACTTTAACGAATTCCGCTTGTTTTTATATTTTTGATGATCCACTTCAGAGCTATAACGCCTTTTTTGGGAGGTGTTCCTAGAGATCTGCTGTAGCAGCTACAAGAACTGTTATTTTTAAAAATAAAGAATTTATAAGTACTCTTTAAAGTTAACATATTATGTGTACAAATGGTTAAAACAATATATGTATTCGGTTTATTCAGGAAAAATATTGGAAAAACTTAATTTTTTAGAGCTTTAACTAGATGCAATCCCTTAAGTAACATCTGGGGAAAATATACGAAAAACCTTAGTTTTTAGGGCTCTTACTAGATGGAAACTCTTAGGGAACATCTGGAGCACAGTAGAAGATTTATCAGAAAATACAGATATATATATAGATATATATAGATAATAACTATGAAGGCTGGTGGCTCTTATTGTTTATTCGATTAAATCTTGAAGTTCTTGCCTTTACATTACTACAATTAAGAGGAAGTAAATAGATTTTTAGGGCTTTTAACCAAATGCAAACCCCTAAGTAATATCTGTAGCACCAACTAGATGAGCTTTATACTATGAACAGTAGAAGGTTTATCATAAAATACAGATATTAATAATTATGAGGCGGAGTGGCTTTTATTGTTTATTCAATTTAATCATGAAGTTCTTGCCTTTGCATTATTACAATTAAGAGGAAGTAAATATATTTGAGCGCCCCCTCTCCTGCCTCTTATCGTCACATTTATTCCAGTTAGCATCTCCAGCTCGGAGTTCTTTTTCTGTTTAATGAGCTGCAACTCACATGTCTGAGGCCCATTAAACCCTTTGACCCCCGCAACCCCGCAACCCGGCAACCCCGGAACGCAGTGGTGCAGGTATCATAAGCTCTTTATCTGGCTTAGCCGGGCTTCATTATGCGACAGTTTTTCATAGCTACCCCTAGAACTCGAATTCCTGCAAGTCTCTGGGCTTACTAATTACATTTTCCGAGTGCAAACGAAGCGTGCTGCGCGACGGCGGAGGAGCGGAGGGGTTGTCTGGGGGTTTGCCCCACTAATTAGTACGATATATATGTGTTTATAATGCGGACCGCTTTATGCGTTCCCTGGCTCCCGGTGGCATGAATAGACCGAGGAATAAGTGGCATAAATTAAAATAAAATGTACGAGTATGAAATGTAACTGCGGCCGGGAGAGACGATAAAAATCTAAAATAAACACGCTGCAGCAGCAGCAGCAACATGCAACGCGCCCAGCAACTACATCAGCATTAATTAAGCATGAACATTTAACCTGCCCACTTGGCCACGCCCCCACGATAGGGAGTCGCGTGTCTTGGCCAGGGGTCTCGCCCTCCCTCGCCTCTGCTCTCTTATAATTTGATTGATTTATTGTGTATCCCACGGAGGCGCCTCGCACAGATGCAGATGCATTATCAAGGGGCAACCCTGCCCCTAATTTAATTAAAAATGCATTGCGGGACAGGTAAAAGTTGCAGGTTGCGCACGGGCTGTCAAAACTATCAGATCAATTTGAGGATAAGGGCTGAGGCCGGGCAGGGGAACCCCGGACAGGTGCCAGGAGGTGTGACATGGGTGCCTCACATGAGCCTTAAAATATACTCAAAAAATGTTTGAGAGCCCCTTAAACTGAGGGTTACGCTGCCTTTAAGGCCATCCATCAGCTCCTTATTGTTAGCCAACTTATTTGTTGATTGTCTCCAATAAAAAAGGACCAAGGAGGGCCCTGAAAATTGACAATCACTTTCGGAGCGCGCGCTCGGCATGCCATTTAACTCCTTCAATATGTCACTAAAGTGTCTCGACCGACAGATATTGCCCGGGTCCCGATCCAGTTCGGTGAAAATCAATTTTCCTCGCCCTCGCCCCGCCCTCGTCGAGCTAAGCAGAAGAAAACTGTTATCCCTGTTGATTGATTACGCAGCCGGGTCGAGTGACTGAGCTAAAAGTTTTTCTTCGACTCACTTGGCCCACAAATATATCATTAATTTTGCCAGGGTCTGGATGTGGGATTAGCACGGGTTCAGGGCTATGTGATATGCAACAAGCACTGCACTGAGAATAAAATTCAACCTACTTAAATAGAACTATTGCTTTCTTAATGAATTATTCATTTAAATGTCATTCTATGCTATGCCTGGCTGGGGTCCTTAGGGGCACACTGCGAGCACCTCTGAAATAAACCGAAAGTGTAATTAAATAATTACCAAAGATATTTATTTAAATATTTTTTAAAACTGTGTATTTAATTTTAGGTAAAGGGAGATAATCTATATTATATATTACTTATTAAATTATGTTTTTTCCGGTGGTCCTTAGGGGTTCTTAAGGGCACACTGCGAGCACCTCTGCCATAAACCGAAAGTGTAAATAAATATATACATAATAAATATATTTAAATATTTTTTAAAACTATGTATTTAATATTAGGCAAAGGGAGATAATAAATTATAATATATTACTTCTTAAATTATGTTTTTTCTGGTGGTCCTTAGGGGTCCTTAGGGGCACACTGCGAGCACCTCTGCCATAAACCGAAAGTGTAAATAAATAAATGCCAAATAAATACATTTAAATATTTTTTAAAACTGTGTATTTAATTTTAGGTGAAGGGAGTTAGTCCATTATTATATATTACTTATTAAATTATGTTTTTTTCCGGTGGTCCTTAGGGGTCCTTAGGGGCACACTGCGAGCACCTCTGCCATAGACCGAAAGTGTAAATAAATAAATGCCCAATAAATATATTTAAATATTTCTTAAAACTATGTACTTCATTTTGGGTAAAGGGATAGTCTATTAATATATATTACTTATTAAAGTATGTTTTTACCGGTGTACTAATACGATTTATACTATTTTTAATCCTTTCCAGGCGTCTCTGCGGAGCTGTACTACGTGCGTGAGGGAGCCATCAATGACTATGCCCTGAACTTCGCGGTGCCAGTGCCGGCAAACATCAGCGATGTGACCTTCACGTGGCAGTCTCTGGTGGAGCACCCGCTGCCCTACAGCATCAACATCGCCACCTCGGACACGGAGGTGCTGCCACGGCCCCAGCTGAATATTTCCCGGATCGGGGATGTGCCGATGGAGCCGCAGACCTGGGGCATTGCCCTCAAGTGCTCGGGCACCAGGAATGCCGAGGTGACAGTGACAATCAACGTGGAGGTGATCCTGGACCGAGCCACCAATAACAACACGAACCTGATCTTCAAGCGCAAGAAGATCTGCTTGCGGGAGGAGCAGGACAGTGCCCACGAGGAGTATGATGACGATGATCTGGATGTGCTTCAGCCGGCGCTAGGAGGTCACAACAGCGACGTCCACTACGTGGATCGGAACGAGGAGCATGTGGTGGCCAATGGTCACCTGTCGCCGGACCGGGAGAAGGACAAGAAGCGGCCCGTGGTCACTGAGTCGCCAGTGAACGTAGGCCGGGGAAATTCAGGGGGATCCAAGCGAGACTTCGATCCCATGCTGAGGGAGAACCTTGTGCCCCCGGCAAGTGGAGTGGTCACCCTCATCGTTGGAGGCATCCTGGCTCTGGTGCTGGTCTCCACCCTCATACTGATCGCCTACTGTGCCAAGGGTCCCTCCAAGCGACACCCCTCGAATGGGGTGCACCTGATTAAGACCTCCAGCTTCCAGAGACTGCCCACCATATCCTCGACTGCCCACAACTCGATCTACGTCTGCCCCTCGACCATCACACCCACCTACGCGACTCTGACGCGGCCCTTTCGCGAATATGAGCATGAGCCTGAGGAGTTCAACCGCCGCCTCCAGGAGCTGACCGTCCAGAAGTGCCGCGTCCGCCTCTCCTGCCTCGTCCAGGAGGGAAACTTTGGGCGCATCTATCGCGGCACTTACAATGACTGCCAGGAGGTACTGGTCAAGACCGTGGCCCAGCACGCCAGCCAGCTGCAAGTAAACCTCCTGCTCCAGGAGTCCATGATGCTGTACGAGGCCTCGCACCCCAACGTGCTCTCCGTCCTCGGCATCTCCATCGAGGACTATGCCACGCCCTTCGTGCTCTACGCCGCCACCGGCAGTGTCAGGAATCTGAAGAGCTTCCTGCAGGATCCCTCGTATGCCAGGAGCGTGACCACCATTCAGACCGTTCTGATGGCTTCACAGCTGGCCATGGCCATGGAGCATCTGCACAACCACGGCGTCATCCACAAGGACATTGCGGCCAGGAACTGTGTGTAAGTATTGCCAAATATTATTTATAAATTATTGAATAATATCCTGTTAGAAATGTCCGTTGAAAGTTCCGTTTTCTTCGCTGCCAGTCAACTTTAACGATGAGTTGAACTAGCTGAACATGAAAGTCGTGTTTATATTTATTTTATGCGTCTTAAAAGAGGGTTTACTTGGTCTGTTCTTTATCATCCTTATATAATATAACATTCCTGGTAAACTTCCGTTTAATTATCTGTCAGTAAAAGTTAATAATCAGTTAAACTAGTTGATCATGAAAATTTAGTTTTTTCATAGTATTAACAGAAGTTTACTTGGTCTCTTCTTTATTACTTTTATATAATATAACACTCCTGTTAAAGTTCCGTTTAATTATCAGCCAGTAAAAGTTAACAATCAGTTTAACTGATGTTGATCATGAAAATCTTGTTTAAGCTGTGATTTGTTCATGGTATTAACAGAAGGTTTACTTAGACTCTTTATTTTAACTTTGATCGACAATTAAAATAATTTAACTGTCACAAAATTTTTTTACCGACAGTTAACTACCAACCACAACTCAAGATTCTTTCGACATAACATGCATCTCATAAACTATAAATCTAATAAATAATAAATATAAAAATAAAATCTAATATAATCTTTAATCCTCTATTCAATAGGATTGATGATCAGCTGCGCGTAAAGCTCACAGACAGCGCCCTGAGTCGGGACCTCTTCCCGGGCGACTACAACTCGCTGGGCGATGGAGAGTACCGACCCATTAAGTGGCTCTCGCTGGAGGCCTTGCAGAAGTCGCATTACAACGAAGGCAGCGACGTCTGGTCCTTCGGGGTCCTTATGTGGGAGATGTGCACACTGGGCAAACTGCCCTACGCCGAGATCGATCCCTACGAAATGGAGCACTATCTAAAGGATGGATATCGGCTGGCCCAGCCCTTCAACTGCCCTGATGAGCTGTAAGTACAAGGAAGAATTTTTAAATACCCATTAGATTCAATAGAATAAGTAGCATAGACTCCTAAACTTATGTCTTAGACTTAGTGACATTATCTTCTAGCCCACCTCAAAGTTTGCGAAGTTATCTTTAACTAAAAGTCTCTTTAACTTTAAATATTTTACTGTAAGACCGCATTTGGTAATTGAATTTTGTTTCCAATTTACAGATTCACGATCATGGCCTATTGCTGGGCCTCGATGCCGGCCGAGCGGCCCTCGTTCAGCCAGCTGCAGATCTGCCTATCGGAGTTCCATACCCAGATCACCAGATATGTTTAACCAGCGGTGCTGAAGCATGCCAAGACCTGTAAATACAACAAGAGGCGGCGTCGCAAGATTTTCCAGCAGACCACCTCGTCCACTCTGTTCCCAAAGACATATTTAAATGGTAGTGCTTAGATATACTCTAAATAGGGATTAGCAGCAATCTTACTTGAGATACCCAACCGTAAACAAACGAACAGGAGTTGGATGGAGAGCAGAGGGTGACCCAGTTGTTTGCAAGCTCTCCATCTGGACTCCCTTCAAGATAACTCTTAGTTCTAGGTTAGCCAGTAAGGACATGTGACATTTCAATGCAAGAACTAGGATTAAATAAACAGAAATACACACCAATTGAATTTCCCTGTTAAGATACACTTTCTCTCGCCCTGAGAAGAGCAGAGCCCAGTAAAAGTTTTCAGCATTAAAAGAAACGGAGACTAGAAAATATTGATATGGTAATAATTGCTAAAGCACATCCAGAAATAGGATAGGCCCCCCCCCCAAAACAAAATCGTAGTTTCAATGAGAGCGTTGCAAGTTTGTCATTATAAAGGGATACCGATACGATACCAGATACCAGGACATATATCTATGTAAATGTATTCACGTGTATGTAAATGTCTAAGACCGTAGTGCTAGTAAGAACTCGAAATATTTATCTAATGTTAGAGCACAAGCGACCCTTAACCCTAACCCTTAACCCTAAGTTATGGCCCCCCTTACAGTCTCGAGTTGTAAGTTTTTGTGTAATATACTTAAGCAGTTTGCATTAGTTCTTAAGTTACTCTTATGATTTTTATGGCAAAGACACAAAAGAAAAACGATTTCAATAAACGTCCGTGCATATTTAAAAAACAAAAAAATGAAAAACTAAATGCTGGTTTTACTCCTCAAGTGGGGCGCGGGGAAATGGAACCAGCCACTCTCCTCCATGGCGCAAGGAAAGCATTCTCATTGAGCCCGACCACGCCCGTCACTTAGCCTAAAACAACGCACTCTAAGAGCAATGTGTTGTTTGGTTACTACCCCCGCACACCCGCACACCCTAAAACCAAACCCCAGCCCCAATACCCTATCCCCTAGCCCCTATCCCCAACCCCAAGTGAACCCAACCCAAACCCAACGCAACCGATCCAATCTCTTTGCAACACAAAAGGCATGTAATGCCAACTGCCTATTTGAGAACGGGGCTGTTCCTCTGTCCCCTACCTCTGGCTACAGTGGTACCTCCAAGGTGGAGACCATTCATCCTCGCTGCATGATTTTATCCAGGTCTTTAAATATCCAAGGTAAGGGTTATATCCTTTAAACGAAAGCAAAGATACATTCAAGTTTCTCTTATTAAATAATCTATTAAATAATTTTCCTGACATTTTGTGTATTTGTTTGAGTGTACAGGGTAGACCAAGGTAGTTTCCTCTTTAGTCAGCGACTACTGTAGCTAGGCAGAGTCCTTGTCCGCACACCTGCTCGGCTCAGGTCACGGCATGCCTTTTGATTGCCATGCTGACACTACTTAGTTTTTGGCACGTCATGCTGGGGACACGACGTCGGCAGCGTCCTTTTTAATATGCCCGTCACACCATCAACGAGCAAAGACTAGTTTCGTCCTGCCCCCAATGTCCCTACCTATGCCCAGACCCACAGATCCTTTAAAACGCCCTCGAAGTGGGCTGCTCTCCCCGGCACGTGCCCGCAGCCAGGGCATTTAGCTAAAGCCACTACGCAAATCGAAAGCTAATAAGTACGAGGCCACCGAGGACACGGCTTCAGCTTGAAAGTGGCTTACTCTGAGTCACAAATCTCCAGCTTTATGCATAAATTCAGAGCTCAATTTGAAGCGAGAGCTCAGAGGAACAAGAAAAGTGTTCTGGTTGGTGTCCTGCATGCTCACAACAGACTTCTAAATTATTTAAAATCCTACTTTTGCTAAATATGCTGCCGAATGTATTTATTTTAAAGTTAAAAGTCAGTGAAGTATGAGAACATATAGTGGAATAGGTGTAGCTTTTCAGTATTTGCGTAATTCCTCTACTTAATCTCTACTTATTCTTTCTCAAATTGCTAACCAGAATGACAGTCCATTTGATTAACAACCTATACATTAATATATAACAAAAATCTATCTATATTCAAATCAATCATAGAATTGTTCAAAACTGCAATAAAGTTGAAAAAAAACAGCCAAGTTATAGTAAATGCTAAATATGCTATCAAATGTATTTATTTTAAAGTTAACAGTCACCGAAGTTTAAGAACATATAGTGGAATAGATGTTGCCAATTCGATATTTGCTTAAATTCTCACTTAATCTCTACTTAATCTTTCTCAAAGTGCTGACCGGAATGTCAGTCCATTTGATTAATAGTCTATACATTAAAATAAAAGAAAAATCTATAAAAAGCCGTACTATATGAAAATCCAATCGAAGACTTGTTCAAAACTGCGATAAAGTAGACTAAAATTGCCAAAGCTATGGTAAATTGTAATTATGCTATTAAATGTCTTTATTTTAAAGTTAAAAGTCACCGAATTATAAGAACATATAGAGGAATAGATGTTTGCAATTCGGTATTTGCTTAATTTATCTATTGCTAACCAGAATGTCAGTATATTTGATTAACAATCTATACATTAATATAAAAGAAAAATCGAAGACTTGTTCAAAACTGTGATAAAGTTGACTAAAATAGCGAAAATTATAGTAAATGCTAAATATGATATTAAATGTGTTTATTTTAATGGTAAAAGTATGAGAACATAAAGTGGAATAGGTGTTGTCTTTTTGGTATTTGCTTAAATTCTCACTTAATCTCTACTAAATCTTTCTCAAAGTGCTAACCAGAATGTCAGTCCATTTGATTAACAATCTATACATTAATATAAAAGAAAAATCTATAAGAAGCTGTACTATATGCAAATCCAATCGAAGACTTGTTCAAAACTGCGATAAATTTGACTAAAATTGCCAAAGCCATGCCCTTTCCTATATTTGACTTTGTGGCCCATCTGCGGCACAGAAAAAACACCCAAAAGTTCCCAACTTTGAAGTGATATCGATGAAAGCGCAGTGAACTCTTGACATCGGTGAAAAGAGCATCCTTTCGACTTTTAGCGAATTGGCCGAGTCACTTAATATCCATAGAAGTCGCGCTGCGGTGGGCAAAGATCTATGGAGTCAAAGGAACCCAATCAAAGGGCTTAAAAACAGTGAGCTCGGATAGTTGCGTTTCAATCAAATTAAAGTGCAGTCCGGGGGGCGGACAGGGGATATTTAGTTATTAAAAAACGCACAAAATGGCAGCACAACCGAATCGTCAAAGAGGTCGCCGTGAAACCGAATCCCCGGACTGCGCGAAAGCGAGAGGGAAAAAAATAACTGGAAATTGAAAAACAAAAGCCAACTGGAACTTTGTTTTCGGTCAACACTCTAAGCCAAAAATCAACAAATATAAAAAATTTCGCGGCACGTGAGGCAGCATTTCAATTTTTTAGCGCTAAAACTTTTGGCAGCGCAGCGGCGGCCTCATCCCCGCCCCTAAAACAAACCCAATGCCATAAAACACCAGCAACAGACGACCGAGAAAAGCGGAAAAGCGGGAAAGCGGGAAATCAAGAGTGAGTGAGAGTGGGACGACAGTTGGTCGTCAGCGAGAGTGGAGTCTGTTGGGAGCCATTTGGGCATCCTGTGCCTGTGCCTCCCACGAGTTCCAGCTCCTGCTCCTGTTCGAGGGCCACTCCTTTCTCCTTTCACCGCTCCCTGCGGCAGGTGATGTCTGAACTTTGCGGTGGCTCAGCTGGAGGGGGTTGGGTTGACGAGCTGTCAGTGATGCCGGCATTTAATGCTAAGAAATAGCCAAGAAAAACTGCTGCTAAAGCGTATTTCGAGTATATACGAGTATTTAATTACAATAACATTTACAAAGCTTAAAGTTTGATATTTAATCATATGGGATTAAAAATATATTGAAGAAATAGGTATATTAGTCTCTGAGGTCTGTTGTGCTTAAGGACGGACAGACGGACAGACGGACAAACGGACAGAAGAACAGACGGACAAACGGACAGACGGACAAACGGACAGACGGACATGGTTAAGTCGAGCTATACTCGTGATACTGATCCAGAAAATTCATAATTTATGGGGCCTTAGATAAATAAATAATAAATAAAATAAATAATAAAAAAATAAATAAAATAACAAATTTGTATTATCTTTAGAATCGATTTTATTTTTAAATTTTTTAGTTTTAAATTCGATCGTATTAATTGTTTCAGAGAGTCTTGAAAAGATGTTAGGACAAAATACTTATATATTTCACAACATACAAAGAAAAATGTGAGACTTAAACTCCTTACAATTTAAAATTTAACTATTAAAAAGTCGGAGCTAGCGGGAAAACAGTCGCTTGATCCAATTCAGTGGAAGGACGGACGTTCGTCCTGCTGATGGCTTTTGGTAACTGCATCACAACTTTTGGAAAGTCGGTCGGGGCTTGGCATGTCCTCAAAAATTGATTACTTTGTCGAAAGCGCGACGCGGTCCAGTTTGGTTCAGTGCGGTTCGGTGGGCATATTCGAGCTGTTGATTATGGCCACGGGGCATTAGCTCAAAAATAAATATTTACCTTTGAAATTATAAGGCAAAGTTTGCCACCAGCTCCTGGTATGAATCCTATGATTGTTGCATCAGCTTGGCTCGCTTGGAAAGTTTTGTTTTATTTACTTTTTTTGTTGCTTTCGATTGCAAAACTAATTAAAAAGTTGATGAAGTTCGCCGCATGCTATTGCTTTTAAAGATTTAATTCGTAAATTGCTGTTGGGAGGGAGTATTTGCACGAAATCGGTTTTAGCTTGAGTTAATTTCAGCTACGGTCGTCAGGCGCCATAAAAGGGTAAAGGATCCAAATTAATCCTGCCTTGGTAACAAGTTGAATGCGTAAATAGAACTAGGAATATCAATGGGAGTTTTATAGGAAATAAACTAAGGAATTGTAATACAGCTTGCCCTATAATATTAAGTTGAATATAATTAAACGACTTGCTGATTATTTAACTAAAGAATACTCCTGCTTTTGATTTATTTAAAAATGCCCCACATTTCCTAGGGTTAAGGAATGTCCATAGTCAGCTCTTAAGTTTTAAGCTGAGAGCTGCTTAAGCCACTTTCTCCACTCGAACCCCATCCGCGTCTCCCCCCCGCTGTGAAAATGCCAAATGCAAAAATTGTTTTTCAATTTCTTTTCTTCTTTTTCAATACGCTCGGTGGCGTGGGGGAGGAGAGACGGAAGGACGAGGGCCGCGACTGACGAACGGAACAGAACAGAGAACAACATTAGCATACAACTTTTCTTATTATTTTTTATGTGAAAAATTCTCCAAATTGCCGCCGTCGCTGGCAAAGTGGGAAATGGGAAAGGAGTTCCAGGATAAGGACCGCGACCGAGGGGAGCAGCGTCAGCAACAAAACTGCAAACGGCCAAGGAAGCGGAAACGGAAAGAATACAACGCCAGACAAACGCCAAAGGAAAATTTCGTTTGCTCGGCGGTGTAACGAAGGGCGGCGGCGGCTATATCTCAGCTCCGAATATCTTTGCATCCGCATCGTATCTGTATCTGTAGCTGTAGCTGTAGCTGTAGATGTATCTGGAGTTGTGTCGATGAGTCAAAGCCAATGACACACAGACAAAAAATTTCACTGACTTAAACGTCTTATTAAAAATGTATAAATGCAAAATATTAAGTTAAAATTGATTATGGGGTAATTAGTTTATACCTTAAATAATTAAAATATTAGTACTAACCACACCTTATTATCAGACCTCGTCTGAGTTAAACTTTTCAGCTGTTGCTGTTGCTTTGCTTGTACTTTGCAGGCTAAGTGTCAAAGAGAAGGCAAGAAAGGGAAACCTTTTGGGAGCTCAGCTTATTATATATTCAAAGGAAACTTTTGAAAAGAGTACTCTAGTTTGCCACAATATTTCTCACATTATTTTTATTAAAAGTTATAAAAAATAAATTCCCACAATATAATTTCCACTTGAAACTTACTTATATATTTTTCTCTGTGTGGAGGAAAGTGAAATCCATCGCGAGTTGGCTTAAAATACATAATAATGACATGGAAGGAAATGATTTTCATTTGCCAGCCATCGCTTGATTGAAGTTACGGTTACCCAACTTCAGCCGTAGCTGAGCAGCTCTACAGATACCGCTTTCCGCTCCCCGCTTCCCGCTCCCCGCTCCCCGCTCCCCGCTTCCCGCTTCCCGCTTCCCGCTTCATTTGTCGCAAAGTTTTATTGAATTACTCGGGCGTGCCTCCAGTCGCAGACTGTCTATGAATTCGAGTGGCTGGCGGAGATCGGGTAGGAAGTGGTGGGTGCTCTTCCTTTTGAGTATAACGCCTTTTTGAAAATTCATTAAAAACTTTTCCCACTTTTTCGCCGACGTTGTCAATCGATTAGCCTTCCTGCCCTCCCCCTTTACCTCCTCCCCAAAAAAAAGCGTCGCCACCTGCATTCATTTATCATTTTCCACCGCCGCCTTTCGTCACTTGGCGCCTTTGACTTTGCCTTTGACTTTCTGCCAATTGTCATTATTCATCGCAAACTGTTTTCCAGCTTCCACCTCAATTTCCTCTGTGGGTCCGGACTGCGAGTTAGCCGAAAATTTCCCACATATGCCGGACCCGGCGTGATTAATTGTTGCCAGTATGGCGGCCGCCTATGTTCAAGTGAGTTGGGTTACTCTGGTTATTTGTGTTGACGCTAAATTCTGCAGTCAGGGCCCATAAAACACCCGCGGAACTTGAGATTGGTTTGGGGCAGCAGCAATGGATGGCCCCAAGGAGGCATCTGTGCTTTAAGTGCTCCTGTGATTTATAAACTTGGCTAATCAAGAGCTGTCGAACTGGAGTAATTTGGCTCGAACTGTTCTCCTCTTCCACGTGGTTCTTGGTTTTTATACGAATTTATCAAGTGGCTAATAATGTAATGGGTCACTAGACTAATTCTGTAATGAATTTCTCTTATATAAATCATAGCTATCCAACAGATTTCCATTAAAGGTCAGTAAGGGAATGTATCTCCTAGATTTAGAATCTTTTAGATTATAATATGATATTTTTACGAACTGGAGAAATTTGCTTCGAACTGTTCTCGTCTTCCACTTGGTTCTTGGTTTTTATACGAATTTATCAAGTGGCTAATAATGTAATGGGTCACTAGACTAATTCTGTAATGAATTTCCCCTATATAAATCATAGATATCGAAAAGATTTCCATTAAAGGTCAGCAAGGGAATGTATCTCTTAGATTTAGAATCTTCTAAAATATATACTATGATATTTTGACGCTTCTTGCTTGCCTAGCTCCCTGCTCTGCGCACAGATTTGCCCTTTTTGGCAACAGCTTGAAACAATTGCTATTAAAGCCACTATATTGGGAATACACATACAGACTCAAGAGCGGGCCACACACATAGCTCTTTGGTATGCAGCGAACGCTACATCAATTTGTCGAATAAGCAACTTAATCATTTGCCATTGTCAATGCAATGCGGCTGCTGCCTGGCCATTCCCGATGCTGGCAGGATGTTTCGGGAGCGCAGGATGCCCGGAACTGAAACCAAGCTCCAGTTCGGAGTACGGACTCTGGAGAATGGTCGTCCTGGAACGGAATGCAACAGAAGCGGTGCCAAGGCTGGGCATAAAAATTATGCAGACTCGAAACAAGGACGGTGGGCGGTGCAGCTCCATTCAACCGACAAATGTGGCCGTGCCACTTGCTGCCAAAATCAGCACAGCCAGAAAGGGGGTGGAGGGGCGGGGCTTAGCTCTACTTGACTTGGCTATGACTCTGTCTCTGCTTTTGGCTACGGCTACGGTTACGGCTTCGGCTTTAGCTCTGGTTTCGGCTGACTGCAGTTGCACAATTTGTCGGCCGGGGGATTCGTTTTTGGGCCATCCACTGGCTGCCATATTGCCACTTGCCACTTGGTTTTATGCAACAAATCATTGGCATAATTTAAAGCGCCCCATATTGCGCTCTCCTGCTAGTCTCCGCTGTGATGGGGCCACCAAGGGGTTAAGTGCCATGCATGACTGGCGTGCCCACTATCTCTGGGCTCCAGAGTACTCCAGCTCCAGCTTCAGCTCTAGTTCCAGCTACAGCTCCATCTCCTGCTCCATCTCCTGCTCCATCCTGCCTCCGTTCATGCCAGATTATTGAATGTGGTCGGAGATTAATGGTGCTCCTGCCTCGGTCTGGGTTCCATCTTCGATTCCTGCCGCTGTCCTGCATAAATGTTTTGTCGTACAGTCTGCTGTGGGAGTATCAACCGGATTAAGTTCCCCTGTGCATCCCTTTCAGACCTTGGACAGGACACGGAGATACTACTACTAATGTTTGGCTTTTTAATTTGTGGAAATCCGTAGGGTAAACTTGAATAAGTTGTCCATGGATTCACCTGAAGGCTTTGAAGGGAGAGAAGTTATTAAAGGAATTACTCGTGCCAATCTCTTTATGGGATTTACTCTATGATTACTTTTGAGAAGTGGACTTTGCAAGGTACAACTTGATAGAAAGAAAGTATATGATTGAAAGTGAAGCTTGTGGAAGTTGGCAAGCAGCCTTGTGACTGTGAAAATAAAACACATTAATTGTTTTTAGCAGGGGATATGGATATGATATCCAACTTTCCAGCCTAATGCCATATAAGGCTTATAACTCTTTTGGCCAAGCCTTTTCACACTCTCTGAAATCTGAACAAACGGAGCAAGTTTACCATTCGTTCTGGCAACTTGTTTGTGGAGCAGCTGGAGTTGGCCGGGAGGCGCAAATAACAAACAATAATACTTGTAATGGTGCCGCTCACAACGGCAATTTAATTAAATTTTGGCCAAGGCCCGTTGATTCCGGTATGGTCTAGTTTCGGTCCGTAGTCCGCAGTCCGTAGTCCGGACTACGTGCCTAGAAATGGAGGAGCGAGGAGTTCTTCTGCGAGTTTATATGTGCGCATACCTGGAAAGTCTGTCGTATGGCGACATATGCGGCGCATAAATTAAACACTCCTCTCCTAAGAGGCGAGGAGAAGGAACTGGCTCACGTACTGGTTCTGGTACTGCCACCTGCCACTTGCCACTCGCCTCTGGCTTTGGGCCATAAACGTGTAGGCATTGCTCATTAGTTTTTCTCGGCCAGGTGGAGAGGTGGCAGCCGGGGGATCTCCGTGAGAGACATTCACCAACGGCTTGTGTGTATTTTATTTTTTATTGATTTAAATTCATTTTTCTTGTGCGCCACCCGACTGCGACAACATTATTCGCATTACTCGTTCTCACCCGGCTGGCACTTCGGCAGTTAATCATTTCTGCCTCTGCCCCGTCGTGTTTCGATGTTGCATTTTTTGGCTCACGTCCGTTTCAATTTCCCAAAAAGGTGTCTTCCGTTGGCTCCTCTCCAGCTGCTCCATAAGCGGAGCAAGTGCCATAAAGTTCTAGCCCGGCACTTATTGGCGAAGTTTACGGCGCATCTCTAAAATATAAAATAGAACTAACCGTTCTGTGTACTTCTTTTTTGCAAATTTTGCGACCAATTCAACTTTGGCACACTTTCAACTAAACTTGTATTATAAGGAAACGGGAAATTGAAATCAATTTTTAAAACCAATTACTCAATGGTAAGAAAAATGACGTTCTAGCTCTGTTAGCTTTTCATTTAATTGCCAAGAATGCTCTAGCGAGTGCAATGAGTGTTGCCCCATTTTTATGACACTTTTTATATTGCAGACTATCGGCTTATAGCAAAGCTCTTATTTGCAATAGTTTGTGGCCAGCGAAATAGAAAAATACAATTATATTTGCAGACTAATATACGTTGTTAAAAAATGTATCCACTAGGCAGATTTTATTGCCAAACTAACTGTTTGTTTAGCTTATTTGGATAGATTCTTATTGAAATATATGTGTATCATACTCTTATAATAAGAAACCTATTGGAAAACGATAGAGGCGGATCTAATATGCTACAGGTAATATAGCTTAGATACATTTAGAGTCATTGATTACATGTTTATGGTTTAATTTGGGATGAAAGCAATATGGCGCCGAAATGAGCTGTGTTCAGAGAAAAATAATAAAAATACAATTATATTTGCAGACTCGTTAAAAATGTATTCATAAGGCAGATTTGTCCATAATCTAAATGTTTGTTTAGCTTAGTTATATCGATTCTTATAGGAATATTTGTATATTAAAGAGTCGAATAATTTATTTAACTCGTAATATAGTTTAGATCTCAGACATTGATTAGCTGTTTTTGTTATCCAATATTTTCCACATTAAACACCATTTCAATTGAAGGAAGATGCAATAATAATCATTTGAGATGAATGCACTATAGCGCATTAACGAGCTATGCAGACAGTTGAATGAACACAATAAATATTTCCAAAAAATTGTACGTAGCTACCTTTGTTATATTAAAATAATAAGTAATTGTTATAAGTTCTATGTTCCGCTTATAGCATCTATTACATATATATGTATATTCGAATTCTTTCGATGAGAGTCTTTTTATATAAAAGGCATTGAACCTTAGCGAGTCATTCTCTCTAGGAATGGTATTTTTGGATGACTATCCATCTTCCAAACATTTTATATAAATAATATAAGTAATATATAGTTATATTTTGATGTGACGCCCTGTGTTCATGTTGGTTTATACTTGCCACTAGAGCATTCTAATTGATATTGATATTCCTTTCGATTGTAAAAACTTACCCTGTTTCTTTAAAACCTCTTCCTGAATATTAAATATTATTAATAATTTTGGCTAATATTACAAAATTCTTTTGCGGTTGAATTCGGCCGAGGCTAGAAAGCAGGTTCTTCCGATTTAAATTTGCATAAAGTACCCTACAGATTTATATTTCATTTTATTTTATTCTTTTTGCGACAACTGCGAGACTGGCTTTCTTGGTCTGGCTTTTCTGGCCGGCAATGATGAAAAAGTGTGGAGTCCTTCGTCTGGCAGACGTGTTCCGAGTGGAGCTGGTTTGTGCTCATTGAAGTGTGCCTTTGGGCCGCGGGGGAAGCAGAGGGCATTTTCGAGGGGACCTTGGGCAGAAGTTTATCAATAAAATGCTGCGGTACACGAGTTATTTCTTTTGCATAGATGGATAAACAGATAGATTGGTAGGGAGCCGAGTTGGGAGTCGGGAGTTGGGAGTCGGGAGTCCACGCTTGACTTCCCCGCACAGAATGCTTTTTGTGCGCCGTAATATATTCATGCTCTGCGGTTGACTGGCAATGGCATGCCGAGACATATCCCAATAAAAATATGTTATGGGTCACAGCCGTGAGATACTCCGCTTAACCTTTTGTCCGCCTAAGAAAGAAACCTACGATCCGATAAATCAATCAGTGGCTATAAAACACGCGGCTGTCAGGCCGTGTAATTCAATCCAGGCGAGTGCGGAAAACAACACTCGAATGAGAGATCAATTTTTAGGCATCCAAAGAACCATTGAAAGGTGTGTGTGCGTATTGATAACTCAATTAACATGTTACTTCCACGAATCATGAACAGATTTTGCGAGCTCGACTGGAGACGACCGTTTCGGGGTTCTGTAGCTGTGAGGTCGAGTATCTTGTATCTCGCATCTTGTATTTTGTATCTGGGGATGCGTTGAAGAATTACTCGGGCTCAAATTTCAGACAGTAACCCGAAACTTTGCCAGGGGCCGTCCGCTGCGAACAATTGATTGGAAAGGATTCGGTGCATGGTTCATTTTTCCCCCGAAATAAATTCCCACTGAAGCGTTAATCCAATTTGGGTCCGCCGGAGGGTCACCAAATTGTTGCATGCGCACATAATCGGATTTAAAGGGCCGGGTAGGGTTTATTTTTTATTTTGTACCGTATTCGGCCAGGGGTTTTACCCCTGGGCAATTGCCTGTGCCGCCGCACTATTTAGTGACAATGACCTACTTGTTGGCCATGCCCGAGAACCTTATCCAAATCATTTACGGGGTCTAAACAAAATTGTGCATAAATTAAAAAATGGTTCATGACATAAACTATAGAGCCATAAAAGTGGGGCCCACAGCCGCCCTGCCAAGGGAGATTGCCTTGTCAGGCATCCACTCCCCGGTGTTTTTCCTTTACAAAGGCAAAATTGATGACAATGCGGCTTTTCATCGCCTCGCACGGGCTTCCATTTGTGTGTGTGTATGTGTGTGTGTGCCCAACAAAAGATAAAAATTTTCATTAAAACCATTATAAACTGATTTAGCAGCAGGCAAAAAAAAGAAAAAAAAGGAAGGAGAGTATGAAAGAGAAAATTTCACAATTCAGGGCTCAGAGGAAAAGCTGACGCCTATTGAAGGCGCTGCACTTAACCGGATAATGAGGAGGATCCTGTTGGAAAATCAATGCGGTGAACTCTTTATTAAAATCTTGTTGATAGGGACTTCAATACATATGGCGATGAATGCATAATGGTATGTATACTTTGTAAAAAAACGAATTGAAAGGGCATTTCATTCAATAGTTTTTAAAACTCGAAATATGATTAATACATACATTATTTAAGTATTAATCATTTACAATAATCAATGAACTATTTCCCTTGGTTTTTTTTTTTTAATTCTGAAAGCCTTTGCTTGTCACTTCTGACCTTTCAATCGGAAATTAATTACTGGGAGCTTACGTAATCCCCAATTGAAGCCTCATTGAAATAAAATGGATTTCTCTATCGCACAATAGATCTCTTTCATATAAATTTCTTTAATTCAATCGATTTTGGTTAAGCCATTTTATTGAAGATAAACCGTATCTAACCACCAATTAAACTTGGTACTCAATAAATATCTTTGGCTGTTATCGAACTCCGCCCACATCTGATCGCCTTTCACCGACGTCAGAGCATCGGATATCCCATATATCATCCCCTTTTTGGGTAAGGGGAGTCATGTATTCAATGTACAAGCTTACAGCGCGTTTCGCAAATATAAAACGGTATCTCCGAACATTTAATACTTTAAATGGAATATGGAATCTTTTATTTAAACATTTCTTTTATAACAAAATTATTATTTTTAGGTTCACATTATGTAGCAATTGTAAAACCCATGCTTTGAGTAACAAGCACTATCTATACTAATTGTGAAGTTTTTAATATATTTCAAAGCCTTAAATGAAATTACGTTAATTTTTAGACGATCGATAGTCCTCGGCTTAAGTCTATCGACATTTGTCCAACACTAATTGTGATGACAATTGTAGTGTTACAAAAATAAGGCATATTTGGTTTCTTTAAGCTATTTTAATATTAATTATAATATAATTAGTTAATAAATTTATAGAAAATATAATTAAGGCTCCAATACTTTTACTGAATTTTACAATTTCGGTAGGCACTGTGCAAATCCATTGCCAGGCTCGAATTAAACATACGCGGCCAAGGAGGCATAGACCCACACACACTCATATACTGAGCAAATATTGTACGTTGTGTAAATATCCTGTCTCCGTGTCCTGGCTGCGCTTTTCGCTTTCCATTTTGCATTTTCCAGCTTTCCGCCACAGCCTTCTCGCCGATGATATTAGGCTTTTGTATGGCGCACGGCGAGTGTCGTGCTGGGCAGGAGGACTCTTTGTGTGTGTGGTGTGTAGGGGTGTGTGTGCGATAACACGCCGAGGATTATTTCGCATTACTTTATTTTCAGGACCGCTAGCAAGTTTTGCGGTACTTTGGCGCACAGCCTTCGTCCCATATAATTTACACGCTGATTGCACGGCGGGATTATGTATAATTTCTCTTCGGTTTTTCGGTCTTCCCAAAATCCCCACCCCTGCTCGGCACCTCCTGGTTTATCAGACTTGCAGGTATATAGATACATTTTTGTGAGATTTTTTTTCGCCTTTGCCTTAGCCCGTTTTCATAAGCTTATGAAATTAATTGTGTGTGTGTAGGGGTAGATGCTGTGATGGATATGAATATGGGCACATTTGATTATGTTTTGGCTAAATAATGAAATTATCTGGTAATAAAGCGTAATTCTTTTCCCCGTCGCTGCGGCTGGCAATTTTGAAGGTATTAACGTGGCTTAAGCAGCCCAGAGGGCCTGGCATCATGATGGATGCTTCGGGGGAGGTTGGATAATTGAAATCCTAGGTTTCAGGCGGCAGAAGTCGAGGCGAAAGTCATTTGGGAAAGTGTTTGACCCAACTGACCTAACACAAAAACCGCATTAGATCCCCTATAAGTATATAAGCAGACCACCATGTAAGTGAAACCGAAAGAAAACCATCGACAAATATTGGTAAAGCTGCCGTCCGTCCATTAATTCTTCCTGAACGATCCGAAGGCACATTATCGGGCCACCGTTAACGAGGAGAAATTGATGGGGACATCGGGAGGTTGAGGTTGAGGTTGAGGCTATTATGACTACACTCTCGAAACGCATCAGCGTAAACAACTGAAACATAATACAAATAATTAAAAATAGCCCAGGGAGAGACAATGGCTATAGGCAATGAATAGCGGCGCAAATTGTGCGACTGTCAAGCGGACCCCAGGAAGAAGGTCCAACCCCGGGTCTCTCCTGGGCAAAAACAATTGTGTCAATAGGTTCACCCGCATTCGGGGACAGATAAACACAAAATGATAATGGTCCGAACAGCTGCTGGCAACTGTCAACCCAAGGAGACTCCAGAAATTATAAGTTGAAGAGCAGCAGTGGAGTGTACCAAATAGGAGATACCTATTTCCTTAATTCCCTCGAAAATCTTGTATCTTATATAATTTTTTTTATATCTTTTATAATTTCTCTGCTAGAAATGTGATCTACTGGATAAAGGGCCTTATTAGCGAGCCAGCTATTTTCTATTTTTAAACGCATACTATGCATATTACGCACCAGTGCGGCAAAATAATAAAATTGTGGCTAGATCTAGACTTCTTAAAAGTTAATTAGCTATTTTTTTAGAAGCAGCAATTTTTCATGTAATAATAAAATTAAATTAAAGTTCTTTTGTCTAATATCTAGCCACTTAGCTCACTTTTAAAACATATAATATGTTATCATAAACGATAAATAAATATTTATACAGCAAATCAAAATATATACACTTTTGTTAGGTGAAATATATATTATATAAATTAATATTAGCATTTTTAAAAGAAGATCAATTAAAGGGACTTTCACTTTATTTGAAGACTCTTCCTAGCAAGGAGAATAACATATCCTTTTTATTATTTTTAAGTACGGGGTACGAGAAGATATGGGCGTAACCGAATCCAACAGGCTGCCGCCGCTGCTGAGACATGATCTATGGGACGCACACACACTCACTTGAGAGAGAAAAAGGATGGCAGGACAGAGGAAACTGTAAGGCGACACCTACAGCCATCATTTGTTTACACAATATTGGATATTGGATATTGGATAGGATAGGAGCGAGCCTAGGAAAGGAAATAGGCATTAGCTGGAAATTTGTTAGGCCAAACACGCACTCAAGGAAGGACAACAAGGAATGCGAAGGAATAATCGAAGGCGGATGGAAAATTTATGCAGGCGACAAATTTAAAACGCATGTCCTGGAACGGAAAAAGTCAGAGGGGCGGAGGAGGACCAAACACAAGGTAGCAGTCCTCGTACAAATCTATTGTTTATTTATTGTCTGCTACTCTGTTTGCTTTCCTTTTGTCTGGAGTTCGACCACACGCGTTCACCCAAAACACAATAGGATTCGACCCGGTCATCCTGGTCTCGGTTTAGTTACTCTCTACTTTTTTTCCAGAATCACAGTCACAGGCAGGTGGGTTCGGGCCGGATAGCTTCATTAGGGGTTTGGCTCGTTTTACGGGTATTATTAACGTGAAATTAGCAGGCGGTCAATAGGCCTCGGCACTCCCATTGTTTCGGTTATTGAGAAATTCGGCAACTCGAGCTGCAGCAACAGAAGCCACACAAGGTGCCCACGAAACAGTGAGGATAATTCAAAAATGAACAATGGGTAAGGCGAATCATCGCCGTCTGAATGAAGACGTTTCCAATTCCCATTCGGGACTGCTTACTCGCATTATCCCATAATTTCTGTCCTAATATCTGAGAACAATTTGTGTTGCGATAACTACAACTGCACTAAGCCAGTCACGGCCAGAACAACCACAGCCCATGTCCAATCCGGCTATCCAGAAGCCATAATACTGGCTTATCGCAGACATTCTCGAAATAAAACGCCTGCCGTTCGGGCCACGCATGAAATCGCTGAAGCAGGATGAACACATACTTGGGCTTTTTGGGGATGTACGCGTGACACGATTAAAACTGGGTGCCTTTTGAACGAATATTCAATATAATAATAATAATAATAATATAATAAGAAGTAATTTAAAAGGTTTTTTTATAAGGTTGCTTGGTATTAATAAGTCTTTAGGACATTACAACTTATTTATATGATATTTTTTCTTTGTGATATTAATATTATTTAAGTACATTTTGCGCTATCATAAAATTAATGATGCGAGATTTTTATTAGATTGTAATCTACTTGATATGCCAATTTGGTGAATATTATGGAACATTCATTCTAAGTACTGTTTTTAATCATCTTAACTACCCAAAAATATCTATAAAACAGAAGTAATTAATATATATTATGATTTTAATGCAGGCAATTAAACATTTTAGATTTTCATATGTGTGAGTAAGAAATAGTTCGAAGTGACTAAATATGAATTTGAAAAGTTTACATTGTTTGTAATATGGCCTAAAATAGCTATGACTAAAAATAGCTATTTAACTGTAAAAAAGGAGGAAAAAGTATCTATTAAATAATAATATTTTTTATGATTTTAATGCTGGCATTATATGTATTAACATTTTAGACATGTATTTGTGTGGGTAAGAAGTAAACCGATGTGGACCGACTGGATACGAACATGAAAATGATTACATTGTTTGTTATATTGCCTCAAGAATAGCTATGACTAAAAAGTAGATATTTAACTATAAAAAAGCTAGATTAATACACAAAATTACAATTTAACCGCACTGATGCGTATGCATACTGTGAATGTGCCGAGTCAGACTTCGAGCACCTCTTATTTATAGGTATTTAATTTAATTCCTGTTTTGTAATTAATAAGTTCCTTGTTATTTAACTTATTATACATGGTCTTAAATTAAATATAAAGTTACTTCTAACACATTTTGATAGCTTATAGTTTTTCACATTACTTTTTCTTTCCCATTTTAGCCTTAAACTCACGCATCCATCTCCAAATGAAATATCCCCTGCGACGGTTGCCCTTTTCTTGAGTTGGGCAGTGCGAAGATTTGAATAGCAGGGCGGTCGGGAATCGGGGCCTGAAATTGGGGTCCAGGCACCGCAGCGAATCAATTCAGCTTGTGGGTTTCTGACATTAATATGACATTTATTTGTCCCAGGCCCCGCCCCGCACCGCCTGCTCGGGACAACGGCGGCCCGTCAGATACACGCAACCCCCTCCGATCCGTCAACCCTCCTAAATGGGTTACTCTAAGAGCCAGACGCATAAATTCGCTGGGACGCCCGGTTATCAATGGGTTAATAAACGCCGTTATAAAATATGAGTTCATTATGCCTAGTTATAAATATTTTTCCGAGCGAGAGCTTGTTGCATTCGCAGTCGCATAGCACTGCAGGGGCAATAAATTCGGCCGAGAGATTGGGATTGGGACTGCCTGCAGTGAGCGAGATACCCAGGATTGGGTGGCAGGAGGGCACCAGGCACTGGGCATGGGGCATACGGCATGTGGCAGGCAGCCCGGTCGCTTTTGCCGTACTTGTAATAAGAGATTATATTACTTTATGCGACTTTGGGCCACGGACACGCGTCTCCTGTCTCCTGTCTCCCGTCTGCTGCCTGCTGTCTCGGGCGTCCTCGTGGCCTGCACTTAAGTTGATCCTGCGCTTTTGCCTCTGAGCCAGGCTGCGAGCCCGGCCGAAGGACACGCGCCCCTCCTCGAGAGTCCTTCAGCCGCATTTGTGGTCGCCAGGAAATGCTTTGTGTGCGTTTCTCACATTCATAGATGGCAATCATAAATCAAACGTTTTGTATAATGAGATTTGCTAATGGGGTAACTAATAGCGGCCAACAGTCGCGGAGATTTAGCCACTTTAAGCTCGAGATTTTGGCAGCGCCTGATTGAAATTTTACGTTTTTTATTCATTCTGAAGGAGATTAGTTTTTAAGGGATATAGACAGTGAGTTTCAGGAAAGGATTTTACAGTAAGTATTTATGAACCTAAAATTGTTTATTTTACTTCAATAAAAATATTATGAAAATACCCCAGACTGAAGGCGACATTATCTTTGAGCTAATTCAATTCTAATTCCAATTCTCTTACATTTTACAATTCTAATTCCAATTCCTCTTACATTTTTATTGCTTTGAACTCAGTTATCTCTCGATTATCTGGATTTGTTTGAGGCTCTGTTACCCCGAAGCCCTTGGTTCAAATTAAAACGTCCTTTTAAACGGTCAAAGTCATTCGCACGCTGCCCCTTTTCTTCCTAGAAACGATTTTCCAATTTTCCTCTGTTTTTTTTTTCCCACTGACATCTGCTTTCAGGTTCACACTTTCGCTGGCCCGGAACATTTCGCATTTAGCAGCAGCAGCCGCTGCCCTGCCGCTGCCCACTCCAGTCCGCTACACTCCCATCCACTCGAGTCCTGGCCAGCACATCTCGACTGTACTCATCACATCCCGGCATCTCTCATCTGCAGTGGCACGTTAGTCGCTTCCGGCCTTCCTGTCCGCTCCATCCGCTTTCCCTTTCGCCGTCCGGAGTGTGTTTGTTTGCATTCGCCAAGGGCTTACGCACTGCCCTTTTCGCCAATGAGTGACGCCCCTGCCCCCTGCTCCCGATGCCCTTTGCCCTTCCGCTGTGATCCGCCCGCAATCAAGCGTTACTTTTGTTTGCTTTTCGGAACTCTGGTCCATTAAGTGTCGTCCTCGTCGTCGCCGGGCGTCGCCGCTGGTGACTTTTGGCTCTCGATCCTGGGGGGCGATGCGATGCGTTGCGACGGTCACGTGTCAGGCTCCGTTCTGTAATTGTATCTTATAGATACAATTACAATTTTTCAATATTTTCGCACAGCGGGCGCCGCTCGGGCTTGTCCCGGGGATACTGGGTTTGAAGTACCCAGCACTCGTTAAGGAGAAGGGGTATGCCCGAATCTTTGATATTTTTGGGGGAGAAACAGGATACGAATATCCATTTAATGACCTAATATATCTAAATGTTAGTCAATACCATTTTTATTTAGTGATTATTAAGGAAAAGGTTTGTAACTTTAATTTAAAAATAAACTTCAATGAACACGAATGCAACATAAAATTTCCTAAACAACTGGTAAGGAAATTAACCTAAAAATAAGTGCATCATTAAATATTTGGATATGATCTCCCTTAATGGAATTGACATATGAAAAGGTATCTAATAGTTGCAATATTTGGCTGCAGGCTTCTCACCTTGGCCATTCCCATCCTACGGCCCACGCTGCTCTTCCGTTGGCTTCTCTTTGAGGGCGTTATTATTTATTTATAGTGACACTTTATTGCAGGGCCCTCGGCGACGGCTTCAGGATATGCACACGCACTCGCACACGGATGCGGATGCGGACACACAGACACATGCGAACACGATCCAAGGGGGAGAAGGCAGGACGCGGGACTCAGGACACGGGACACAGGACACGGGAGAGTGTAATTGCGCATTTGCGGCGTCTTGGAGTCCTCAACGGTCGCCGGAATGCGTTGCATCATTGCCTCGGTGGCCTTAATGTCCTGGAGCGTCGCGTCGCCTGCTTAATGTTGCGTTGCGCATTGCACGAGTCTGGGGACTCCCAGTCCGAGTCCGAGACCGAGTCCGAGTCCTCCAGGAGCTGCTTTTGTTTAATTTAATGCGCCCACCACACAGTTGTCGTTGTCCCCGGCGGCATTATCATAATTTTTCAATTTATTAACAAAGTCAAAACAGTTTAGCCGCCCCGGCCCCGCAAAGGCTCATTTATTATCTGCTTTATGCAAGGACTCGGCCTGAACCTTGTCCTTGGCTACGATAAATGTCCTGCGGTGTGCTGGCTGCAAATGCGCGTTAAAATGGCTTTAATTGTCAGCCATTTCACTTCATTATTTATACTTCCGCTTCTGGGATCTATCGTAGTTGGAGGACATACAGATATACAGATATAGAAATGGTTTGTGAAATTGGATCTTTATAGGAGGCGGGAGTTAAGTTCCCACCACTCCAACCGCTGATTAAGACAAATTTTCAATTCATTTCAACAGCTTTCAGGCATTAAAGACCCATAAATGATTCATTTCCTTCCCAACACAAAACTTTGAATAAATCAAATGGCAAAGAGAAGAAACAAGTAAGCAATTCGATTCAGAAATACCCTCTATTCAAGCTGACCCTAAATTGTAAATTAAATTTAAAGAAAATTAGAAAATGTTTTAGGGTTGGAAGGAATAAGAAAACAGTTAGAAATAATTCAATCAAATCTAAGAAATTATTAAATGAAAAGGTCATTAGAATTAAGAACTATAAAACAAAGAACTTTGTGATTAGAGCTCACAGCAAGTTAAATGAAAATAATATTAAACAAATCATTATTTATTACATATTGTGTTATTTTTATATTACAATTTAAAGAATTACCACCCTATATACCCCTATCTTCACTGACACTGTAAACTAAGGCGATGTTCAGAGGCGGAATTAAAAATAACTATGCAGCGTTGACTCCGCGAGGGGCTCTTCAGACAATGGCCTGTCACTGGACTTTACTTAATTGATAAAGAGGCAAATGCTTCAGATTAATTGACCCAGAAAACAACATCGACGATTTAATGTCGGGAAGTAGGAGTCCAGTTCTCCAAATATGGAATGACAGGCAACTGCCGTTTATATTCGGAATCGCCGCAAAAATCTTAATTATTTAAAAATAAAATATTGCCTTAAAAATGATTTGACCAAACATTAGGATATAAAAATGCTAATTTAAGAACCCAACAATCCACATTTGATGTCTTCTGAAGAGCATTATTTGGCCAAAAAAGGAATTACAAACAAATGCCGTTTATATTTGGAATTGCCGCTAAAATTTTTATTATTTATAAATAAAATATTGCCTTAAAAATGACTTGACCAAAAATTAGAATATAAAAATGCCAATTTAAGGACCCAAATATCCGCATACTTGAGGTCTTCTGGAGAGCATAATTTGGGCACAAATGGAACGACAGCCAAATGCCATCTATATTCCGAATCGCTGTTTTCAAGGCTGTTTTGGCCAAGTAAAGGTTATTCTTAAGTTTGATTTTTCCAAAAATTATGATATAAAAATGCCAATTTAAGGACCCAAATATCCGCATACTTGAGGTCTTCTGGAGAGCATAATTTGGCCAAAAATGGAATGACAGCCAAATGCCGTATATTTTCCGATTCGCCGTTAAAATTACAATTATTTAACAATAAAATACCTAAGAAAATTGGGAATAAAATTTTCGCCAATTTTTCAAAAATTGATAAGGGGTTACATCATTAAAATTGTCAAAAATTGGCTAAAAATTTATTGTTCTTAATTTTCAAACTAAATATGCAGATTAATTAACCAAATAAAAACTGACATGGAAAAGCTTTCCGATTTGAAATTAAGGCTGTTTTGGCTTAGTTATGGTTATTTTAAGCTGCCGACTAAAAAAAATCGAATAGTTGAGGTCTTCTGGAGAGCATAATTTGGTCAAAAATGGAACGACAGCCAAATGCCATATATATTCCGAATCGCTGTTTTCAAGGCTGTTTTGGCCAAGTAAAGGTTATTCTTAAGTTTGATTTTTTTTTTAAATTATGATATAAAAATGCCAATTTAAGGACCCAAATATCCGTATACTTGAGGTCTTCTGGAGAGCATAATTTGGCCACAAATGGAACGACAGTCAAATGCCATCTATAATCCGAATCGCTGTTTTCAAGGCTGTTTTGGCCAAGTAAAGGTTATTCTTAAGTTTGATTTTTCCAAAAATTATGATATAAAAATGCCAATTTAAGGTCCCAAATATCCGTATACTTGAGGTCTTCTGGAGAGCATAATTTGGCCACAAATGGAACGACAGTCAAATGCCATCTATAATCCGAATCGCTGTTTTCAAGGCTGTTTTGGCCAAGTAAAGGTTATTCTTAAGTTTGATTTTTCCAAAAATTATGATATAAAAATGCCAATTTAAGGACCCAAATATCCGCATACTTGAGGTCTTCTGGAGAGCA